>JAQGBY010007067.1:0-12227 GCA_034698785.1 Mycogona germanica | reverse complement strand
CTTGTAATACAAGAAGTGCGTCATTAAATTGTCTAATTTAATCCGCACTCGTTTCCGGTATCTGATTGCTGTCCAACCATCCATTTCTTCGTGTATAATTAATCAAATAGACATTTTAAAAAACAATAATTTTCCAATAAGATATTTCAATTCTCAAACGTTAGGAAATCTTAACTTTTTTAATATAAAAATCTTATGTTGGGACGCCACTGCATGACGTGATAGAACGTAAAAAATCAACAACTACAACGTGATTCATCCACAAAACAAAGTTTTAAAAATTATTAGAAAATACTTTCGTTAGAAAGAAACTTTCGCAACCATTACTGGGATCCTTGCAACATTGCCCGCCATAACACTTAAGGGAATATAAATTAAAAACATTTAAAAATTGAATCGCCGATTGACTGTGATTGATTACACAATAAAGGAAAACGTCAAATAACCGTTTAATTAAATTTAAACAATTAGCTCCGTTTGGGATCCTTACCAGGTGGGGCTCATAGGTGAAATTGAGATGGTCCAAAGATAGGCTGATAGATTTGTTAGTGATAGATTTGGTCGAGTGGATAGTGTGACGGACATGCTGTCAATATTGGGATGGGAATCGTAAGAGGATCGCAGAAAAGCGACCAATATTGGGCTTCTGGCTCGTATTCTGAAGGGGGATTGTAACCTTCTAGTTATAACGGAGGAGATATTAAACGGCAATTATACAACAATTCTATGAATTTCCATAAATGCATTAATATAAACAGATATCCACGATACTTCGATCTTACCAACTGAAAATGGCATCCAAAACGGAGGTTTAATGATCTCCTTCTTTTCATTCAGAAATCGTTCAGGTTTGAATTCTTCCGGATTGTCCCAACATTTTGGGTCATGATGAACGGAATAGATGTTTTGGATAATAGTTGTGCCTTTAGGGATCTGGTAGCCACGGAATGTGGTGTCCCGAGATGGAGCGTGGAACAGAGACAGGGGAGCAAGACTGACGTAGCGATGAACTTCCATAATAAATGCCTCCAAATGCGTCAACCTGTATATTAATAATTATTATAAATTTATAAATGAAAACAGATAAATTACACGTATATAAACTTGTGTTATTTAATTTAGAAATCATACTTTAGTAATATACTAAGTAAAACAGCTAAACTAACTAAGTAAAACCACATGGATTATTAACGATTCTGTCTAAAATTTCAAAATTTCTGATCTCAGAATTTTGGAAGAAAACGTTTCAGAATTATTTTTTAAACAAAAAATAAATAATTCAATTTGAAAATACATGCAATTGTGGAGCGGATCTACCATTTATCAGATATTTTTGTGTTTTTTCTTTCTTTTGTGTTGTTAAATTTAACTATCTAATTATTGACATGCCCAGATATTATTAAAATGTAAGCGCGCGTTTCATAGCCAGACAGAATCGCCACTTACGCGCCTGTGGTGTTAACCACATCGCTACACAACGCTAACGTCGATAAACCAGCTAAGTTACGACGAGTCGTTGAATATATAAATATCACTAGGGGCTCTTGCCCTCTTGTCCTTCCCAATTCCTGGTCAATGCTGAGAGTAACGTGTCCACAAAAAGGACAAAATAATTTATTTGTGAAGGCTGCTTGCCGGAGATTTCTTTTTTCTAATTCACTGAAGTGTTTATCACAACGGGAGTTTCCATAACTCTCTTGGTGCTTAGGCACTATGTGAGGGGCATATTTTCACCAGTACCCCGGGATTGAATAGTCGAGAGCCCGCGCCGGGAATCGAACCCGGGACCGCCGAACCACAGTCCGTCGCTTAACCAACTGCGTCACGACGAGTCGTACCAATTATCAAGGAGTATGCTGTTGATCCATTGGGTGATAGTACGCAGCACTCCAAAGATATATAACCTACTTTTGGATGTCACTAAAACATGGTGGTCTCTCACCGATGACGTCCCTCATTTCGTCTACTACTTTCTGCTGAATTTTTGGATGAAGAACTAGCATGAGAAATCCCCACAATAAAGTGTTGCTGGATGTGTCACTTCCAGCTAGAAAAAGGTCATACAGGGTGCCGGCCAGGTGTTCTTCTGTATGAGTAGCCAATACAAGAAATGAAACAATTGAAGTTAGCATAGTGGTTATAGCCAGCATAATTGAAGGCAGTCTTCATATTCATTTCGTCTAACCATTAAACGGGGGTATTCCGGCGGACGAAGTTCCAATTTTATTGTTTATTTCTTGTAGGTAGACATCAATAAAATCTCTGTGTTGGCCGGATGTAAACGACTCACGGTGAGCTTGAATTTCGTCAGTGAGGAATTTCCACACCTTCTTGTGTTCCCGTTGGTGTTTCCAGAATCCGAATCCCCCGGGAACAAATCTCAGCATGGGTAGAAAATTGACCAGCTGGTTGCCCATGCCCACGGCGTTAAGATTTATCATATCGCATAGGGTTTTTGAAGTGGCGTGGTTCTTGGGCAAAGGATGATCTGTGCATTCGCAAAATGTGGGTTACATGTTTGGAAACAATGAAAACTTTAGTCTTCTATTTTATTAGACATTCTTATAAATAATTTTGCCCCGCCAACTTATACAACGTTTTGATTAAAGTTCAACGGTTGGTGGATAAATGAAAATTGAGCCTGATGAATTTTTCACTATAAAAAGCTTTTGTTTTAGCATTTTTAATAAACATAGAAAAATTGAAATTTGTTGGTGCAACAAGAATTTTTGTCCAATAATTTTGTTAGATTGTTTTAAATCTTGCTAAACAGTTGTTAAGCAACAACAAAAACAATTTTATAGTAAATTCGTGTTTACACACCTGCGGCAAATTTCCAGATGACATTCAGGATTGGCAGAAAGAACAAATATTGAAAGTCTAATGGCGCCCCCTGGCTTTCATCAATGTCGTCCATGACCATCTGCACGCTGTCCATGATGAGTGTCTCGGAGGAGCTCCTCCCAAAACCGAATGATTTTATGTTATTGGTCATGAACTTTCTCTGCTCTCGCCACTCACGTGACATGACAATATCTGAGAATATGAAAATTTTTCATTTCGGATTCAAGCTAGGAAAATATTTGAAATCTCTCCAAGTGGGTATACAACATTTTTAAGGTCTTAAACGATTACTCATTACAACTCTTAAACGAGCTAGTAAACTAACTACATGGGTTATTTCAAGTTTACATCAGTTTAGCTCACATTTTTATAATATTTTTGTTCAGAATCCACGTTTCGTTGTAATACCCTTGTGACCTCTGTATTTTGCAAAAGCAGGCTTATGAGATAGCAGGAGCTTTGTCCAAATTCAGTCCACGTGCCCTCAGTTTCCAGAAGCGAGATTTAAAATATTTGCATCAGATTATCTAATCTATTTTTAATTCACATATTATATTATACATATGTTTAATAATACCTGTTGTACGTGTCGAGAATGTTAGATAAAATATGTAAAAAGAGCTCGCTACCCATCTTGTTTGAAAATTAATCAAAATCATGGATGTTTTTAATCAGTCAGAAAATTGACAAAAATCGTTTGTGAACATGTTCGATTACATTAAAAAAAAACTAATTACAATCGTTGTATTTATTGTAAATTTTTAGGAGAATTGAGTGCACCTACCTCTATTCTTGACTCCATAGTTTAAGGAAAAAAATTCGGGTCTGGCAGAAAAGACGTCTGTTTGATCGATCAGGGCTTCGCGCACTGATTCATAATCGTTGAGGACAACAGCTCTTTTATTTCCTAACCTGATACTAAACACGGGTCCGTACTTTTCGGACATCTGCCCTAACGTCACGTAGCCTTTAGTCCCTAGTTGAAAAAGACTGCCAACGATGGGCCATCCACGAGGACCGGGTGGTAAATCCTTGTAACGCCAGTAATCACGAATCCAAATAAAAGCCAGGTAAAACACAAGAAATGGAATCGCAAATGATTGTAACACCAACAGGAGAATACTTGAAGCGGTCATCCTGTCTGGCGTCTAGTCGTTATCTGTTGCTGACTTTGGTAAACTGGTTTTATATATAGCCCTGGATTTTTCATATTGATATTGACCTTGACTTGCAAAGAAAACCTGCCTGCGGTTGGTTATTCAAACGTCTGTTTGTGTATTTCTTTCATTCAGTCGACTTTGTATTTGTCGGTTGACTTTTGGTAGCACCAATAGGGGAGAAGATAGTAGTGATATGGGATTGTTGAACAAGAAGAGTATCGGTGTTGCACGATACCATTTGAAGGCCATCTAATTGACAATCGAATTTTCCTTTACTGTGTTCCTTCACAGAGCAATAGTTATACACTCAATACTTGGTTTGTATACGTACACCGTGCTCTAAAGTAATCTACCCCTTGTTTTAATTACTCGGCCAAAAATGACAAATTTTTTACGAAGTTTGGCGATCCTTTGAATATCAGTATCCTTTTTCGAATTTTGAGTCTCAAATTTCATGACATATGTGACTAGAGTGCAAAAAATATCAACCCAAACGTGAATTATAATGCGCGTGGACTCAATTATATTGTGATCTTGGATGATGGCTTATTTTAGACTTTAAGTGCAAGTCTGAATGGTCCCTGGTTCGATTCTAGTGGGACTCGTACTTATTCGATCTCCCATAAGGAACCGAACAAATGAAAATGTGATTACCCAAATTGAATTGAATTATATTACTTCAATTATTTTTAATGAATTGTTAATGTGTTTTGGAGAGGCGCCCAAAGACCTGCAAAAATGGAATAGGGAAGGAATATGGATTTCGTCACTGTCTTCACTGAGGCTTCATTGCCCCTGGTTGAATAATAAATCGATCTTTCTTGAACTATTTGCTTTAGTTGCAAACAAACGTTTCCTCAGTAAAATCCTTATGAGACCACCTGTTAATTTACCATATTTTCGGCCACATATCATATAGGAGCAGGTCTCACGGCCTTAATTGCATACTGAAGGAAGAAGCGTACAGGAATTTCCTTGAAAAATTTCTGATGTTTGGGCGGTAATTCCTGACCTTCCTCGGGCACAAATCCTGTTTCTAACAACGAAATCAGTTGATGAGAACTTGGTTAGATATACCAATGGAGCATTAAGCAGCTGAACGCTAGCCATCGAATTTGCTCGCAAGATGAGGATGTGGTGAATTTGTTGGATATGACAATTTCTGTTTCAATTCAGCTATCATTTATTTATCACTTGCGTGGTGTAACACAAAGCGAGAAAGGCTGGGGAGCAAGTGTCAATCCGACGACAGGTTCAAGTGATGGCATGACTCCCCCTGGCGGAAGGGCAAACTTATACTTGTGCAGAAGGCAGCCAAAGAAGAGGTGAAGTTCCATTCTGGCCATCGGCTCTCCAGGACAATAGCGTGGCCCTGTGAAGTGATGAAAAAAGAAAAAAGGTCAACTTATGTTTTCAAAATGCTCCTACAGGCATTTGGGAAAAGTAACAATTAAATTATGATTGCAGTTAATTACAACCTATCCAGCTGCACATGCAAGATTGCTTAATACAATAAGGGAGGAGTTATATATTTTGAAAATTTCTATGAATATTTCATGAATGCATGGATATAAACAAATACCAATGATACTTCTTACCAACTGAAAATGGCATGTAAAACGGTGGTTTAATGACCTCCTTCTTTTCGTTCAGGAATCGCTCAGGTTTGAATTCTTCCGGGTTGTCCCAACATTTTGGGTCAAAGTGAACGGAATAGATGTTTTGGATAATAGTTGTGCCTTTAGGGATCTGGAAGCCACGGAATGTGATGTCCCGAGATGGAGCGTGGAATAGAGACAGGGGAACTAGACTGATGTAGCGATGAACTTCCATAATAAATGCCTCCAAATATGGCAATCTGTAAATTAACAATTATTGTCAATTTATAAATATTGGCAGATAAATCTCAGATAAATACCATTATTATTCAATAATATTTTAGTAAAATAAATATTTACATGAATACCGAACGATCATGTCTTAAAATCATAAAATATTTGATCTTTGAAAAACAAGTACAGAGGAATAGTCTTGTGTCTAAACAAAAAAAGTTTAACAAAAAATAGTTAAAAATAATTAACTGAATTTCGTGAAGGACATCACTTTGTCTCCTTCGTCAAAACTCAATAAGATTTAGAAAAATTAAGATTTCCTTATAGTTTGGAATGAAAATTGGAAATGATTCTCATGCCCAGATTTCATTATGAAATATACAGTAAAAAGCCTACTTTTGGATGTCACTGAAACATGGTGGTCTCTGGCCAATGATATCTCTCATTTCGTCCACTACTTTCTGTTGAGTTTGCGGATGAAGAACTAGCATGAGAAATCCCCACAGTAACGTATTACTGGATGTGTCACTTCCACCCAAGAACAGATCGAACAGGGTTCCGGCCAGGTGTTCTTCTGTTGGAGCAGCCCCGGTGTCACATGTACAAAAAATGAAACAATTGAAGTTAGCATAGTGGTTATAGCCAGCATAATTGAAAGAAGTCTTAATTTTTATTTCGTCTAACCATTATATGGAGGTTTTCCTGCGTCAGAGGTTCCAGCTTTATTATGAATTTCTTGCAGGTAGACATCAATGAAATCTCTGTGTTGGCCGGATGTAAACGACTCGCGGTGTGCTTGAATTTCGTCAGTGATAAATTTCCACACCTTCTTGTGTTCCCGTTGGTGCTTCCAGAATCCGAATCCCCCGGGAGCAAATCTCAGCATGGGTAAAAAATTGACCAGCAGATTGCCCAGACCCACATAGTTGAGATCAATCATATCGCATAGAGCTTTTGAAGTGGCGTGGTTCTTGGGTAAAGGATGATCTGTGCTTTCGCAGAATTTGGTTGCATGTTTGGAAACAATAAAATTTTTGCGGTCAACCAATTTGTACACCATTTTTATTTTTTATTTAAGTTGAACGTTTTGTGGAAAAGGAATATTGAGGCTTCCGAATTTTCTCAGGTTGGAGAGACTATTTTATAAAATATTTATTTTATCATTTTGAATAAACAATTCAAATCATATTTAACAATTATAATCATATATCAAGTTGTTGATTTCAAAATTTTATTTGTACATTTATTTTGTGGAACGTTGAAATAAAATTAAAATTAGCTTTTACAACAAGACCTTATGTTATCCAATAATTCTTTTTAGATGGTTTTAAATGATTGAGGCGTTTAAACAATAAGGAAACAATTTAAATAGTTGTAAATTAGGATGTACAGACCTGCGGCATACTTCCAAATGATATTCAGGATTGGTAAAAAGAACAAATAATGAAAATCTAGTGGCGCCCCTTTGCTTGCATCAATGTCGTCCATGACCATCTGCACGCTGTCCATGATGAGTGTCTCGGAGGCGCTCCTCCCAAAGCCGAATGATTTGATGTTATTGGTCATGAACTTTCTCTGCTCTCGCCACTCACGTGACATGACAATATCTGCGAATCCCAAAAATAGTTTCATCTTAGGTTAAATTTAGAAAAATATTTCAAGGCTCTCAGACAATATTTCTTTTTTTTTACAATCCACTGTAGTCAACCGCACTACAGGCATTACGTCCACTCATGGTTCTCAGGCACTATGCGAGTGGAACGACCCCCGGGAACGAAATTTTTCGAGAACCCGCCCCGGGAATCAAACCCGGGACCTCCGAACCACCGTTAGTCGCTAAACCAACTGGGCTACAACGAGATACGATATACATTATCCTGAAGGTAATCCTTTTTAAGCAAACAAGTCAACTATCTGCTTTCATTATTTTAAGTATATTTTACCTGCAGATAGTTCCTTAAATTTGTAATGTAGCGACAAAATTTCTGTCATTTGCAGACCCAAATTGTAATGTTTAGCAACCTTGAGAAACTCGATCCCCAGATAGATTGTACGCATAAACAGAGTGATTCCTTCATCTAGAAGCATGCATAATGCAACATATTCAAAGAAAAAGCGGCGCCGCTACCCTAAAGTGACACTACAATCACAATTTATTGTATGTACTTTGTGAGAAATGGAGAGTTAAAGCATGTCGAGTTTGGTTCGCCTTTCGGATAAAGCGAATTTTTCGTGCTTGACCATTATCATAAGAGCCAACTCTTATCGCGTTTGGCACCGATTCAAGAGTAAGGGGTTTTCGCCGTAACGCTGGTGAACCCTTTTAATTCTTCAGTCGATTTATTTTTATTTTCTTACTGTTAATTTTATTTTTTGGTTTCGTCCGTCCTTGTGACGAGCTTACCCGCTTCTTATTATATAAAAAGAGCTCGCTACCTTTGAGTTTAATGGATGTAATCAATCAAAATCATGGATGATTAAATCAAGTAGTAAATTGTTCTGGCAATGTTCTCGATTAAAATTAGTAAATTGATAAAAATTCGTTTGTGTTTACGTTCGATTACATTAAAAAACAAATAACATTCGAATATTTTCTGAAAAGTTTCAGGTGGATCTCATGTTTCAAAAATAAGAATGCGCACCTACCTCTGTTCTTGACCCCATAGTTAAAAACAAAAATTTTTGGCCTAGCAGAAAACACGTCCGCCTGATCGATCAAGGCTTCACGGACCGATTCATAATCGTTGAGGACAACAGCTCTCTCTTTTCCCAATCTGATACTAAACACGGGTCCATACTTTTCGGACATCTGCCCTAAAGTCACGTAGCTTTTGGATCCTAGTTGAAAAAGGCTGCCGACTATGGGCCATCCACGAGGACCGGGTGGTAAATCCTTGTAACGCCAGTAATCACGAATCCAAATAAAAGCCAGGTAAAACACGAGAAATGGAATCACAAATGACTGCAACGCCAACAGGGGAATACTCGAAGCGACCATCTCGTCTGACGTCTAGTCGTTATATGTTGCTCACTTTGGTAAACTGGTTTTACAGCTGTATTTATATATATGGATTTTCATTTCGACAAACGTATACACATTTTGACCTTGACTCGCAAATAAGATGGTTGATTTTCGAAACGTTTGGTTTTTCTTCTTCATTCAGCCGGATTTGTTTTTGCAACTGAGTTGTCGTTTAACCTTTGGTAGCACAAGAGCCTCAAGAAGGGAAAGAATATTAGTGATTTGGAATTAATGAACAAGAGTATCGGTGTCTAACAAGATAAACGAACTAGAGTATCTCTGTATCGACACCATTTGCAAATTGCGCAAGCACTAGAATACCTCTTAATTGGCAATCGAGTTTTCTTTTGAGTGAATATGTAGAACACGGAATTTTTGATCGTACACGGTGCTCTAAAGTAATTGGTCCCATGTAATAGTTTCAAAAATAACCCAATTGTTACAAAATTTGGCAATAATTTGAATATCTGTTTCAACGGGATACGTTTTCAATGCGCCAGCACAACTAAAAAAAACTGAAAATGTCAGATTCCAAATTAAACACGATTAAAAAATACATATAAATACACATAAATTCTGATAATTTTGGAATTATTATCATTTAGATAAGTGATAAGAAAATAAAATTAATTGAAAAAGGAAAATATGGAAACACAATTTTAAAATTTCGTATATACTGTACCCCAAATGTCTGGAGATTGATATTAATGTCAATAATATTCAATGGCACTCAATTTGATGTTTGACCCAAGTGACCAGAGAGCAAGAATATCAACCCAAATGTGAAATATAATGCCCGTCGGCTCAATTTGTGATCTTTGATCTTGTGATCAATTTGAGCATTGACAACATTTTATGATTAAACCGACACGGATGATATATACACCGTAAAATAGTGATATACTGACTGTGGCTCGGCGGTCCCAGATTTGATTCCCAGCGCAGGATTGTGTTTAATCAATATCCCACGAAGGATCACCAAATTTAATTGAATTATATCTACTCCAATTATTTTAAATGGATTGTAAATGGTTTTTGGAGAAGCGTCCAAAGACCCGCAAAAGTGGACAATGGAAGAAATGTGAATTTCGTCACCGTCTCTATTGTCCCTGGGTGAATTATAAATCGATCCTTCTTGAGCTATTTGCTCTGGTTGCCCACCAACGCTTCCGCCGTAAAATCACTTAGGAGACCACCAGTTTATTTAGCATATTTTCGGCCACATCATATAGAAGCAGGTCCCACGGCTTCAATTGCATACTGAAGGAAGGTGCTAGCGTACAGAAATTTTCTCGAAAAATTCCGGACGTTTGGGCGGGAATTAAATTCGCGTTCGTGTGCATATCGATACAAACGATAACACCGATACCACCGATGTTTCTCTCCGGTTTCTCTTTGGAACAAAATTGTAAGTGGTCCCGCTAGCTTCGCTCAGGGCTGATGGCAGATAATGCCAATGATGACGTTCACTTTTCCTCGAAATCCCATTCACCTATACACTGCCAATATAAAACCACAACAAATGTCTAAACAAAGAATACGACGAGGATTTAGTTAGAACGTCTATAATAGAAATTAAATAATAGTAAAATATTATTAAAAAAACGAGATCGCCACCCGGTTCGCCTTTCATTCGGTGCTGTCCCGTTTTCACCATTTCCGAAAGTATACGATGTTAAATACAACTTTTCTGGTTATCACTTTAATGTCCCTTGTTTTTGCAAAAGATTAAAACAAATGGATGGTCTTAGGAATACTGACGAGCGTGTGAAAATGAATGTGATTTTACTTAGCAGGCTTTCCTTCCTCGGGCACAAATAATGTTTCTAACAACGAAATCATTTGATGAGGTTAGATATACCAATGGAGCATTGAGCAGCTGAACGCTAGCCATCGGATTTGCTCGCAAGATGAGGATGTGGTGAATTTGTTCGATCATTTATTTATCACTTGCGCGGTGTAACGCAAAGTGAGTAAGGCTGGGGAGCAAGTGTCAATCCGACGACAGGTTCAAGTGATGGCATGGCTCCCCCTGGCGGAAGGGCAAACTTATACTTGTGCAGAAGGCAGCCAAAGAAGAGGTGAAGTTCCATTCTGGCCATCGGCTCTCCAGGACAATTGCGTGGACCTGTGAAATGATGAAACAAGAAAAAAGGTCAACTTAGCTCGAACAGACATTTGGGAAAAGTAAAAATAAAATAATGATTGCAGTTAATGACAACCAATTCAGCTGCACATGCAACAATGCTTAATACATTAAGGGGGGGAGCAATATATTTTAAAAAGATAATAGACAGTATTTCTATGAATTTACATGAATGCATGGATATAAACAAATAAAAATGATACTTCTTACCAACTGAAAATGGCATGTAAAACGGTGGTTTAATGATCTCCTTCTTTTCGTTCAGAAATCGTTCAGGTTTGAATTCTTCCGGGTTGTCCCAACATTTTGGGTCATGATGAACGGAATAGATGTTTTGGATAACAGTTGTGCCTTTAGGGATTTGGTAGCCGCGGAATGTGGTGTCCCGAGATGGAGCGTGGAACAGAGACAGGGGAGAAAGACTGACGTTGCGATGAACTTCCATAATAAATGCCTCCAAATAAGGCAATCTGTAAATTAACAATTATTGTCAATTTATGAATATTGGCGGATAAATTTCACACATATAGATATTATTTATTTTCAAACCTACCAGTGTTTTTCAATTTATCAGTAAAATAAATATTCACATGGGTACTGAACGATCTTGTCTAAAATCATAAAATATTTGATCTTTGAATCACAAGTAATAGTCTTGTGTCCAAACAGAAAGTAATGTAATTCGAAAATGTATGGCAATTGTTTAGCAGATAAAATTATTAGTTGTTTTAATTTTTTGGTAACTGTTTAATGGAAATAATTAAAAAGCATAAGTGAACAAACACTGGACAAAGTCGATGGAAAATCGACAACGAGCTGGCGAGGCTCAATAAATAAAAATAATTAACTGAATTTCATGAAGGACGTCACTCTTCTCCTTCGTCAAAACATTTAGAAAAAAAATTTAAGATTTCCTTATAATTTGGAACCAATTAAAATTGGAAATTATTTTCACGCCCAGGTTTCATTATGAAATATACAATGTATACTCTACTTTTGGATGTCACTGAAACATGGTGGCCTCTCTCCAATGATATTGTCGTGTCTTTTACGAAAGTACGAAATTACGAAAATTCTTCTTTGAGAGGGTCACTAATCGGCGGATTTTTGACAGCTGGTACCTTCCCAGGTGCTTTGGCATGTACAATGGTGGCATATGTATTAATTTGTTCCTTTACCTCAGAAGGGAAACTCTTGAACGGTTTAACATAATTAACCATTGC
>JAQGBY010007066.1:0-12228 GCA_034698785.1 Mycogona germanica | reverse complement strand
AAATAAAATAACAATATTAAAAAACATAAAATAATCAAATAGATATTTTAAAAATGATTCATTTTCAATTTAACATAACAATTGTCAAACAATTGAAAAATCCAAATTTATAAATATTAGAAAAACCATGTTGAGGCATCATTGCATGACGTTAAGAACAAGGTTGAGAATAAGGTAAGAGTAAGGTATAAGGTGTAAGGTAAGAGTAAAGTAAAACCTAGCAATTAACAAAATTGTCTGAACCCATGTTACACAGTAAAACGAAATGCAAAATTAGCCTAATATTCCAATGGGTGCGTTGTCTTTTCGCAGCTGCAGTGGTGGTCACATTCTTTGTCTGCTACGCGCCATTTCACGCCCAACGTCTTCTGGCTGTCTACATACCAATCAACGAATGGAGCAATTCAATGCGACAAATCAACGAGACCATGTACCACGTCGCAGGTAGTGACCCGACTCCATTTTCAAACCCATGTTGACTGAATAGTCAAAACTCCTGTCTATTCATTTCATGTTTTCATTTCATCGAAGCTGGCATATTCATTTTTGTACGTTTTCATTCAATTAATGTTCTTTCTTTTCAATTGATCGAAGAAAACATATTGATTGATTTTATTGGCTAATCGGATATTTTGTCCTTGTGTCAAGGATGCTGCTACTACATCAACTGCACCACCAATCCTCTCCTCTACAGCGTCATGTCGAAGAAATATCGCAAAGCATTTGAACGAACTCTCCGATGCTCGATTCGCAACTCTCCACCAGGTGGTGTCGTGAACGGCGTTCGACGCTCCCTCTTTCGGCGAACGCCGCCAGCTTCTCATTTGAATTCAGCCGCCGTGAGACGGCGCCCCGCCTAGTAGGGACAAACCGCAAAACCTAATGGACGCTTCTAATTTTCAATTTGCACTGTGAACACGTTGCTGGATTTTGAGTTGGAAAAAAGTGTCCTACTCGAGTTGACCCCGCTCTTGTGAAAATGATGGAAATGTCGGTTTGCGTCATAATTTATTTAATTTAAAACGCCTAAACAATGGCACTTGCCGCATCTCCATTGTCAATGGGTTCTGCGATTGTGCTCATCTCGTCATTTGTCGGGTGAAAGCAGTTTGCATGCAAATTGTCTAACTTCGTCAAACCACCATTTACTATTAGAGGCACTGGGCTTACGGATATCGTTCTATTGTAACTGCCACAACTGATTTTCTCGAACGCCACCAGAGGACACCAATAATTGTCATGCACGAAACCTATAACGATGCACTGGGCATTCATAGGGGAAAATGTCACCACAATTATTCTCTTATATAGAAAAATATGTTGCGATTTGGAAAACATTTAATTTTTAGTAGTCATCAATACCATTTTCTTGTATTATTTTAATTTTACAAATTCGTGTACATGTCGGACGATTTTAATATAATTTATTTTGAATATTTCAACTTATGTACGTGAATGTTATTAATTTGTCATTCACTTGTATTAGTTAAGAATTATAACTGTAACGTGCCATTGCTGAACTCCTGCATTTTCTGTAACGATATCGATATTGACTCCATCGAAATCAGGTCTCATGAAGATAACAAAATACGCTGCACTGGGATTTAAATAATAAAAAATAGGATCCAGTATTTCAATGTTGCACGCAGCATTGTTGTCAAACAATTGGTTTCTCAGAGCGCGACTGTCAATTCATTGAATTCACTTCACAAAATATTTTCAATTTGGAAGGATCAAAAATGTCACGGCAATCAAGTTCTAAATTAACTTTTAGCCATGAAGCGATTTCCATTTCCCCTTTCACCATCACAACTTCTCATCAACATTCGAATCAATTTTTTTTAAAAAGGGACATTAACATATTTTTTTTACGACTTTCGTATTTTCAATTACCCATTTTCATGAATTGCCGCGCGTTATAAATGGGGTCGTTTCATTCAGTACCTATGAATACTTCTACTTAAAAATCTCTGCTCAATAAACAGTAATACTGTCGGCAAATAATGAAAGGAAATAAAAGAAATAGGCCGATATGGAATTGCAAATTTGAATTATCGGATTTATAAATCATAAATTATTTCAACTCTCGATTCATATGCCTTATTGTTCTAAATAATTTCACTCTTCTTTTGTGACCAGAATTATAATACGACATCGTACCTGAAACTGTATTTTTCACAATTGTCAATTCTCATTTAATAATAGTAAAATATTATACAGTAAGTGATTAATAATCGCTGTTCGTCTTTCGTTTGATGCTGTCCTGGACACAACCCAACACCTATTCTATATTACTAATTGTAGTCTGTATCATACAGTCTAAATAACGTCACAATGGCGTTAAAGGGTTCTAAAACTTTTGAATCTCACTCTCTCGAGCATGACTTTTATATGAATAAACGTTAGAGCTGCTGTAAGTCTAGTTGCAAGTCCTGGAATTCTACCTGACCATAGTTTTTACTACAGGTATAGTGATGCTGCATGCACTTTGTCGTATATGCATAGAAATGTTAAACACAGCTGATCTCGTCAATGAAGACAATCATTTCACATTTATATGAAAGCAGGTCACAATGAAACAGCAGTGACCCAAAATGTTATTGTAAAATGGCAAATTGTTTATTCTGTCAGCATCGATAATTTTTTTCTAATGCATAAATGCAAAATAAGCATAAATTCGATGTCACCATTCTATCGAAATCCATACACTATTGCGTCATATACAATTCAATTTCAATAACTTGTTGAAACTGTAAAATTGACTTTAATAAAATGTCAAACACGTCAAAAGGATGTGTTGGTTAGCAAGATTATCAAATATTGAATACATGCACGTACAGTGTGAGTACTAAAAAATGGAACACTTTATTCAAATTTAAAATATGAAAACGTAAGTGAAATGAAATGGAAACCAACTTTGTTTGATACGAGTATTATTAGACGAAGACTAGTTAACTTTACTGTGAACGTTGACATGTATTCTGCTATATTGAAGTTGACATTTTATACTGTCAACACGCGAGATTAGTACCTGGTTTGTCAAACGAAAGATTCGAAAGTTATTCGAGCAAGGGAGCGTTTGTCATCTCAGTATTACCGCTCGAACAGAAATTCGGATAGTTAAGCGACTTACATTTTTTTACAATGTTGTAACGAATAGCGGCACCTGGTTTGAAGTGCTTCGAATTTAGATGATTTCAGTTTTTATTCATTGGAAACAAAATCTGGGACATCTGATAATAATTACACCGGAAGCCGAAACCGTTTCCGGGACGAATTGCTGGATGAGCTTATGATCACAAAAGTTGAACGGGGAAAAATCCGCTGAATTGTGAAACTACGAATTGGTTTATTGATATGCGAACTTCCGATCGAACCATTTCATTATCAATTATGTTATTTACTGGCATTGTCTGATTATTTTGTGCAACCTTAAGGATCCCACTTTGCGTGCAAATACAACTTGTATGAGTTATCCGATCGCAACAAAAAATGCAGTGTGGATCATTTAAGGCTAACCCGGCCACGATAATGTCATCCTTCGGGGGAAATATAATTTCGAATACTATTTCAACATTTTAAATACGAACGAACGAGCCATTTTAAACAATCAACTTATTTCAGAGCATTCGTAAATAATTTAATGTACGTGCGTAAAGCAAAATTTATGAAAAAAAATTTAGGTATGGAAAATGTTGAATTAGCGCCTGCGTAAAAAATGTCATCATTTAAAAAAGTCTTTATGCTTTTAGCCTAAACTGTATTATGGTTGACGAGACGAGACGATACCGTAAACACACAAGTGAGGTAGATTGTGATGAAGAGACTGCATTCGAAAAAGGCAAAGTCTCGTCTCGTCTCGAGTAAACACCATTTTAAACTCATGAAAACTGCAGTAGTTAAATATACTATAGACTATACATACATAATTCTAATTTTTTTGCATATCCATTGTGAGAAACATACACATTGGAAAATCAAATTCCCAGAAAAGGACTTTAGATGTAAGTCACAAGACGAGACGCTTTGGCGAAAAATTTGCCTAGGAAGTAATACAAAACAAATGTCAATAAATGCGCCTCGGCGATTATTAAATTGTTAGAAACAACCAGACAAGAAATTTTGTCTCGGTAAGCTGTCTCCTGGCAAGCTTTAGATATAGGTCACACCACCAGACGTCAATGTCACGAACAATACATCTGTCATGTTGAAATTAATTGCCTGGCACCATTTGACAGATGGTGGACCAAACAGATTCCTTCTTTTCAGCGCACCATTTATGTTCGTAATGGGAGAAGACTCCTAAAAAACAGACGTCTACAAATAAATATGTTTCCCAATTCTATGAAAACCGGACATCACTGTTCCGAAACACCCAGACACGTTCCATATCAGTACCGGGCTACCTGGTGGAGAATTTGATGGGGCGGTGGACTTTCGATTCTAGAGTTGCAGTCAGCATGTTTTCAACAGATGTGCAAGACTCGTCATCGTGTTGAGCTGCTGCTGTCACCAGCACACCACTAATTGAATCGCTACTTTTTTTAAAGTCACCTAGGTGAGAGGAACCACACGCACACACCTACAGAATGTACAACGCACTGTGGTGGTGGTGTTGATGCAACAAGCGCAAAGCGGAGGATCGATTCGGACGTGGTAGTCCATTTATCTCTTGCAAACTTCCGGCACTTTTGGACGTAAGTAATTCTCATACTTCCGTCATTTTTCTTTCGACTTCACTTTGGTTATGTCTTTGTCAACTGCATGAAATACTGCCGAGTTTACCGAAAATTATCTTAACGGATTAACTGTTTTAATATTTAAATTCATGACCGCTGAAAATGTAATTTCACAAATGAAAAAAAAATGCTTCGAGTTACTCAAGGGAAAAAACCTTTCCCACTGCAGTTGCTTGGATAGCTAATTTTACTATCTGTATTTTGTAAAACCTCCACAAATTATCCATAAAAAATTTGAACAATTTTCCTGTATCAGTGAAAGTTTGATTGATTTGAGCATTATCACTGCTCAATTCAGTCAAACTAATTTGATCATTAGCATTTCAGCAGAACTACTGATTTAGTCTTGTGACAACTGAGCAAGTTCGGACCAGTCCATTTCAAGGATTTATTTTCTTTCCTTTCTTCTGCCAACTTGGGTGAAAAATAATTTGTTACCCTGTAGCAGGAACCTTGTATTAAAAAATAATCACTTAAACGAGTTTCATATTTTGCCCAATGGCAATCGGATATTTTGAACACTTTTTTTTAAAGACACTGCACGCACGCAAGGTCGATGTTTCAAGATCGATCAAGAATTGGTGCATGTTATATTTTGTAAGATCGTAGAAGTATAACCATTTTTTAAACTACTCTCACTCAGATTGTATATGAAATACAGAGTAAACTACTTGATGTTACTGCATGTAATCTAATAAGAGCAATTATTGTAAAATCACCTGAGGAAGTTAGGATTCGTTCTTTCTATTACAACTTTGAGGCACGAAGAAATTTGAAAAATTCAATATAGATGTCCTTTTTCTCTCTATTTGTACAAATTCACACCCTCGTTGAGGCACCACGCGTTGGCAAATATAAATATGGATGATAAATTCACTAGAATGGACAACTACCACGAAAGCAAACATTAAAGTGCAAGCACATCAGTAATCTCGAATATTTGAATAGTTAAATTGAGAACTTGGAAGCTGCGTACAAAGGTGATAACCAAAAGTTATCATTGCCTTTTTTATTTATCACTCTTTTTTTCCGTCTCAGCAGTCCTCGACAACTAAAATTGGGGTTCCATTCAAGAGTTAGTAGACAGAATTTGTGACACATGTAATGTGATATTTATCACGAGTATGTCTTGATCGCGAAAAAGTGACACCCTGTACATTAGTGTACGTGCTGAAATTGGCGTCACAAGAATTCTCCTATCAGGATCGGGGATAATTGTTCAAGAATAAGTTGGCTTTGTATACGTACGTGTTTCCTCACATAAAAACAGCAATCCTTTTTACTTTCTTGCTTAGAGCTGACGAAATTAATATCAAGAGAATCCAATGACGTGGCGATTGAGTGCAATTGTAGTATCGTATGTCTTTAGCGCTGCTTTTGTGAACTTTGTGGCGTAATCAATTTAACAAATTAATGACTTTTCTACTCTGGGGGGCGTATTCAAACGTGTCCGCTCCACAACTTCGCAGTCCAGCCATTGTGTGAGTATGACAAGCGCGGAAATCGAGTGTATTCCTGGGTTACGCGAGGGTAAGTTTGGCCAACAAAAGTGGGTTATATTGCCACAAAAAATTGAGTTGACCCCCAACGTGACGTCAATATAAAGAGTTTGCGCGAAATCCGAACCACCCTAATCGCGTGTAGGAGATAGAACACTGTCTCGTATAATATTCTTATAACATCAGCAGATTAAATGTCATCGAATATGCTTCAAAGTTCAAAGACAGGCGTGCCGACTGTAGACGTTTTGGGCTCTTGTCGGGATTCGAGCCCTCTACTTTGACCAGCCTGGACGACCTTGTCTCACAAAAATTCGCAATGAAAATGCAGCTTAATATTGTGACATGTTGCTAGGTGACAAATACGATTTTTAACATGTGCAATTTGCAAACGGCAGTCGACGCTCACAGAGATCCAGGAGCTCCCAGACAGCAGAGACAATTGGGGGTTATATGTTTTATCTTTATGTTGCAAATACATTTCGTTCTTTGACAGGTAGTGGCATATTGCATTTGTCACCTCGTTGTGGTGTCTGGTCCATCAATTCCCAATTCCACCGCTAGGAGCGTCCTCGTCGTAGCCCAATTGGTTTAGCGACTGACAGAGGTTCCGGCGGTCCCGGGTTCGATTCCCGGCGCGGGCTCTCGAAAATTTTGATCCCGGTTTACTGATCGCTCCCCCTCGCACAGTCCCTAAGCACCATGAGGGGGGACGTAACGCCTGTAGTGCGGTTCACTACAGTTGATTGGAGAAAAAAACATTATGGAGATAGTTTAAAGTAACTATCGATAATTCTCAGATCATTCATCTACAGAACCGAGAACAGAACGGGTTCTCTGGAACTCCATCAGGGGGGCGCCAAAAAACTGTCAGACACAGAGGCTCGATCCGCCTATCAAGGCATGATCAAGAGATTAAGTGGATCAAGTTGCCAGCTATTTCCGATTCGTTGTACTACCTGCCTTTATGTGAACTTGGTCTAGCCATTTATCCTCATTCTTATTCTGCAATCGGAGATGAAATGCTATAGCGCTTCCGTACATTATAAATCGTGCTTGAACTGAGTAGGTTCGCGGTGATTGAAGCAAGCAAATTAATTCTTTATTCTAGCTGATGGCATGGATTATAATAAATGTTTTCATGTTATCGATAATCGAGATCAATTTCCAATGCGCGCACATCAAAAATCATGCAGAAAGTCGGTGTCCAATGCCCATCATGCCGTGAAGGATTAGTTGGTGATCCGGTTGAATCTTCAAAGAGTTGTATATTCCGGTGTGTATAATTGCAATGCCAAATGCCATTGTCGTTAATCAAGAATTCAACCCTTCGAGTGTGCAACACCTAAGCAACCAAAAAGCGTTACTAGGAATGTGTTTCGTGGAGGGATCGATTCGGCGAGGATTACATTTCGGCCTTATTCGATATCGTTCATCTTAACGTGATAAATCGCATCAATGGTTATTAGAGACCGAATATCTGGTCTGGATCATAATGCCAATTGTGTTTACCTGTTGCGACGGAAATAAACAGTATAATAATGGGACAATGAGGCAGCGCACGGGGTGGCTGTCGAAAAAGCTCTCGGACTTCCGCTGAGCGCTCAATGTGCGCACATTTACTCCGACTCTGATCATGGATACGTGACACTGCGACAGTGACGTCATTCGGACTATGATGTTGATGATGTAGGATGTGCCCTGGAACTTTCGGGCTGCCCTGTCCGTGTGATTAGAGGTACAGCGTGCATGTTCAATTTTTTAAAGTTTCACATATTATTTTAAGGAATTTTTGACAAGGAGGTCCGCCAGTGATTCCGCCCTAAAAAAATCAACTCTGTGTTTTCGAAAAACACCTGGAGGTTTTGCGTACCCTTTCTACCTAGGTAGAGATCTTTCACGTGTACCTGATATCATACAGGCACGGCTCCCACGGCTTTACTACTGTAGGAATTTCTCTAGACCGAAAAATGCCAGAGGTCTCGTTCGGGAAGCGAACCCGCGATCATGGGAAGAACAGTTCGACACGTTATAACCATTATGCTCGACTCTCCTCTAGAGTGTAGGGCATTCATTTTGTTGAGAGCCACACTAGTGGCTACCTGCAGAATTCTGAATCGAACATGTGTGTTTATAGAATGCAACCGACAATGACCCTTTTTCTGTACACGCATAACGCATATAGAATTATTAATCGCTGTAATAAATTTAAAAGGGTTTCGTTTGTGAGGTCACCAGCAATACCCACACAACTTTCTCAAATATGCAAAGCCTGCCTAGTGGTCGACATTTGACCCATTGTGCTTCTGAGGTTGATCCCCATGCGGCCTATTAAGCCACAACTTGGGATGGCTCTCGCTAATTTTATGTGCATTCGGAAACCACAGTTGGTCATTGGGACATTTCGAAGCTGTTTGTCGCTTCTTGTTTGGTGTTTTTGTAAATGGCAAATTTAATTTGCAAATTTTTAATACTTATCCACAGTCAGCTAATTTCGCAACGCGTAAACGTTTAGCTAAAAACCTTAATTCGACCTGGTGTTCGCTGTTTCTTTTCCAGCAGGTTCAAACGAGACAAAGTCTTTCAAGACGTTCGACTCAGCCAACCAAGAATTACGCTGGCAACAAAACTGAACGTTGTCTGCAACGGGATTCGATCCTCGGACTATTGGAAAATGGAAAATGTATACGGTGCAACTTTGGATGTCCGGCTTGCCCGAAACTAATGTCGTCTTGAAAGGTAAGAATGAAGGGGAATCAGGGGTCAGGAATGAAACACAATTTGCCATACAAATACATAGTGGATCCAACAGTGGTTAGTATCACGACAATTATTTTCATTGCAACAATTTGTAAATAATTGCACAATGACAACAACAAAAATAAAATTCTTAATCGGATGTAAGCTTCGTTAAAATATAGGCAAAGCGCTTTATCACTAGGTGGCGTACTTTTTGCACAGGCTAGTCCAAAAAAGGCAAAATCGTGTCGATAAAGGCTTTGCCTGGATGATAGAAAATTTTCACAATAAATGTCGGAAGTACGACATTCTTGGATCATTGCCCTTATATGTGCTTGCGCACGATCTCGTAGAAATGTGTGAATATTTGCGGCGACAACGACAAAATCACACCAATTGTGTTTACATTCTTTGCCACCAAGTGAATACATTACAAATACATCAATTGATTTTCTAGCACCCCCCAACAGGGGACACAAATAATTGTCCCGCAACAAAGCCAATGGAAATTAATATTTTCTCAAATGCACGATTCCTTGTTTTATGTTTTCTGAAATCTGCATCGGAAATAAAAGGAAAAAGTTATACAGTGTATATTCGATTATATAAAATCAAAAATAGACTCACTAATCTACAATTTTTTGCCAATTTGGGCGTCTGCCAGTTGACAACTTGCCCGCAGTGTTTACGCGGGTTTGTTTTCATGCCCATTATCGAATAATCAATTATCCGTTTGTGTTTTACTATTCCTTCCGTTGTTATATAATTTATATCGACGGCAATTATTCCAGCAAGGTCAACTGGGTTGTATGGTCATCGCATCCTCCTCCTGGGCCCGGGTGTGTTGGATTTATGAATTATAAATCGAGCAATCTTTCCAGGCGGGTCCAACAATTCGCATGTGGCATGATTTATGATGCCGAATTATCGATTCAGTCGACTATATTTTTACTATCGCGAACGTGCTGCAAGCCAAAAATAACCACACTGGTCATTTCTTAGTGTAGACAGGGTTAACTAGCTATTGAAGCCAAATGTCTCGATTGGGAATCGCTTACTTTGTACTTTGTTGTTACCAATTCCTTTAGGAGAATGCCGGTGCTGTTAGCTATAGGCAATTATCGAAAGTGTTTCGGAGAGTGCGACCAATGACTGATATTGAATGGTAACGTTGGAAAGGGTTTCATTTCAAAGCTAAATAAAAATGCTCTATCGTGCAATAATCTACACTATATGTCCTACGGCTACGGTTGAGTTAGACTCACTGAAAAGCCTAGTCCAAATGTGGCAGGATGTTCTGAAAAGGCATACGCAATTTTAATGATAGACCAAATTGATTAGGATTTGACGGTTTAGGAGCCGGTTGTTCTTCCGCTAGAATTATCTACGAATTAACTTGAGCACTGGGCTGAATTGTTGAATTTCGATGGCTTTTTACATGCGATATATTATAATATTATCTTATTGAAAAGTATGTTTAAAAGTCAAAGAAAATTATATTATCCTGATGATCCTGCCTGATGATCCTGACTAATATACCAAATGTATTTTAATAACTTTATAGTAATATATTGAAGCCCTCATTTGAACAGCTACACATTACGAGTACAATGTAGCTTCATGAGTATATGCATAACTTACTTAATACAGCAGATGCTATTTGAGACCCGGCGAAAAATTTAGTATATGTTGTACGCGGAACAATAGGACACCCAAGTGTTGGATTCTCCAAATACGTATTCGGTAAAATCCGAGGTTCGCTGTCATTTCAGATTTACTAGCCGACAAACGCACTGCCGGGAATAGGCAGAATTAATGTGTATTAAAAACTATTCAATGGCAGCGTTCGAAAATATATTCAGTTTATCGAAAATGTTAGAAATGAGATAATACGATACATGTGAGCCACGTTGCTGAACTCCAAGCAAAATTCAGGAAATAACAGGCACCCTCATGCATACAGAAGAACAACTCATGAAACTTCAAAAATAATCAAATATTTGAATATGAATGCGTAATTCAAGGATAATCGAATAAACTTAGTAGAATCACACCCAAACAAGAATATTTTGCGAGGATGGTTCATTTATCAACAACAGTGAGTAATAGTTTATTTTTCTGACCCTTTTGTGATATTCTGTGGAAAATATGTTTGACTCGAATTACCATCAGAATATGAGTGGGTTCTGTTAATAAAACTGTTAATTAAACTTTAGTCAACTTCAAATATATTATTTCTTCTGTGATACCTAATCCAATCGGGACGTTACAACAAATGGAACTTTCAAAAACTATTCTTATTTGTTCTGGAATTTTAATCTTTTAACAAACTAGCTTTCCTTCTATGCCCGTATCGCGGGTTCGATCCCGGCCCACACCTTTTGAACTAGTTATTCGGTCGAGAGAAATTTCTATTGACGCCTTCTTTCGGAATGTAAGTAAATCGTTACCCATGTATGTGCTATATCCGGAAGTAGAACACGTTAAAGATCCCTACCTAGGTCAGTCCTAGGCAAGGAAAAATTAGCAGGCCCCTGGGGTATTTGAGGCTAATAGGCTGGTAAGCAGACTTCCTTTAACAGACATTATTATATGATCGATTTGGCGAAAAAGTAGTGCCCGTTTCATTCTTTCGCTCATTTAATGATTAAACTATTTCTTCAACTACACATTTCGGCTTAGTTATACTTCGGGGAATAGATCGAAACTGCACGACAATGACAACAATGGCATTTTTCAAAACCAATATCCTCCTCGTCCTAGGAGTCCACATTTCTGGACACGATTTCATTCCATGTAATCAATTTAATGATCCAAGTTAAAGTCGCTTCCGATTACTTGAATATTATTATCCTATTCAATAAGCTTATATCGTCTCCATAATTTTTTTAATTGTGCAAACAAACTTTACAGATTTAAGAATGTTGCAAAGTCTGCAGAAAAAGATCTTTAAATTATTAAAGTACAGTCTCAAGTTCGGGCATCTTCACTTCAAAACGTGTCCACTTATGCTTAAACATTTCATCGTTGACTTTTACATAATTTTAAGGCGCTACCTTTAATATCATCACACAATTCATATGCCTTATTGTTAATATTTGAATTTATTTCGAATTTTAAATCACCTATTTCTATAAACAATATAAGTATATAAGAGGTAAAGTCGTAATTGAAATATAATAATAAAATATTCATAAAAAATTCATAATAAATTTATAATGTAATTTGGGTTTTCGTCCGGTGCTGTCCTG
>JAQGBY010007065.1:0-12230 GCA_034698785.1 Mycogona germanica | reverse complement strand
CGGTAAATAAACTGTGATGTTGGAGTTGCCGGTTAAATAACCGCTCATAACCGCTGGATTCGTCCAGGTTTGGGGGTTGTCGGAGTCCCCCGTCTTACTAGAAGGCGGGGTGACGGGGTTTGCCCCCCTAGCTAAAAAAAAAAAAAAAAAAAAAAATTCACACCAATCGCATTTGCTCCTCAACTGAACTTCTCACCCTCTTAACTCAAATTTATATTCCAACTTTTTCTCACTAAATCTGACTGCAAACCTAACAAAATCCTCTTTGCTCTTGCAAATGCACCCACTCTTTCCACAATCACACACTTTTCAAAAAATTTACCCATCCCCTGATCCTTACATTGAAATGCACAGTCTCCACTCTTCCAACCCATCTCCCACAACCAACTTATCTTCCTTATACGGCTCAGTCACCAATCTCTTAAAACCTTTCCCCCCCCCCCCCATATCCGTTTCTCCACTTTTCCCTATTTGGGAAACGATGACATTTCCAAAACTCTGCAGGCTATATTCAACCATCACAACATTAAACTGACCTTCACATGCAGTGACAAGATCAAAATCCACTCCACCACCACTACTAATTACGCACCAGGTGTCTATAGGGTTCCATGTGGCGCATGTTCCTGGTTCCTGGATTAGTCCGGACTTAGAGGTGGCTTGTGTCTGGCACATTAGGTGCCAGAGATGACGGGGGAAACCCCTTTAAAAAATGTGAAGGCATTTATATTGGCGAAACTGCCCGCAGCACCACACTCCGCTTCCACAAACACAAGGGAGATTTGAACAATTCTGCTTCTGAGAAATCTGCTTTAGCTTGTCATTGTTGAAGTGCCAGACTTGTGCCCAATTGGGGAATGCTAAACTCATTCGTAAATCCCCAAATTATTTCATTGGTCTAAAATGACATGCCCTCAATGACAAGCAGAATAATATATGTGCTTTCCCCTACATCGTGTCACCATCGAGCACTCCTTACAGAAGAAGCATTTCGTTATGACCAGCCCTCGAGAAAGGAAGAAAATTTTCGAAAGCTAAGCTCGGGCACCATACTGTGAAATTTTTGGCAACATCGCATTCAACACTATATGATCCAATTTTGTATAACTTTCACCAGATTACAATCTTGTATCGTAATTGTTGGATTTTCCTGGCTCTCAGGCCAGGACTGCAGTATATTTCACTGTAGCACACACTCACAGGATACAATGGTTAAAATAAACAAACACACTGTTTATTCGGGCACTTTACATGGGAAAACTCATGAAAAAACCCAAACCACGTGTTACCATTAACCAATCAATGGTTACACTATCTAGGCTGCTCAATTGAGAACTATTGATGGCGTCGATAGTATCGATACTGTGACATAGCAGTACCCCCTGCTACGCCACAGCCAGTGACGTCAGCCAACCAGTCTGACGTCACTGGATTAGGGGGCAAATTCAAATCCCTCGAAGGGGCCAATCCCAAACAGTAATATCATACATTCAGTCCTGTGTTTTCTATATCCGTGTTCCTGTGTTCCACACTGCTCACGACATCTACAATGCCGCCCACGCTCTCAGCCATCAAAATCATCTGCTGCCTGCTGAAGCGTCTCCTCCTGAAACAAACACACCCAGTTTTCCTGTGCAGGAGTCTTAAGTTTTGCTGTCCAGGCTATAGCCAGCCAGAACACCAAGCTTGGCTTGATCGTCAAACTTCTTGCCACCTTGTTCTGGCACCAGGCTATAGGCAGGGGCACCAAACACTAGCAGATGCTGCACGCCCGGGACGACACCATGCCACTGCTGAAATGGAGGCATCGGTGGCAATGGATCTCAGTGGTAGCAGGTTCTGGAGGTACACCACAGTCACCACAGCTTCACCCCAGTACCACTTCGGGAGATTAGCATAGATAAGCAGACACCTGCCCATCTCAGTCAGTGCCTGGTTCCGATGCTCAGCAACGCCATTCTGCTGAGACGTGTGGGAACCGTGAAGTGATGCTGGATGCTAATCGGACGCAGGTACTTCTCCAGATGACGCTCTGTGTACTTGCCACCTTTGTCAACCTCAGAACTGCAGGAGCCCATTCAAACTTAGCAGTCGACGTTGAGATAAACTCGTGCATGACCCCAGGCACCTGCAACTTCCGGCGCAGCAGATGAATCATGGTGAACCGGGAGAAGTCGTCAACAAAACAAACCAAGTACTGACAACCCACAGGTTGCTTGTGGTTCATCGGCCCTGCAAACGTTGGTGTGGATTAGCTGGCTTTGCCTCACAGTGCGTGATGTTTCCATTGGGAATGGTAAGGCCACCAGCTTACCACATGCGCACATATCACACGCGTCAATGCTTGAAGAAGAGGTGGCTGGCAAGCTCAGTCCATTGACCAACCCCTCCTTGCCGAGATGCCTGATAGCTGCCGGATCCCTGAGGCCGAAACGCAATGCCACAGTTCAAGGGAGACCACTGCAAACACATGATGTGATGCAACGTCATCACCATCTGACTCCTCAGACGTGTCTGCTGGAACCACCCAGTACAGTTCCAAACCTTGGGTGATGGGACCTTGGAGCACCATAGCTACGTCGACGGAAGTGACCAAACACTGATCACCCCGGAACTGCACCTCAAGTCCGGCCGCTGTCATAAGTCGCACCGCAATGAGCGACACACCAGCACCAGCAGAACATCCTTCAGTCACACTGTTCCATGCACAGCCGGGAAGGCTGCAAGCCAAGTCCACCTGGTCAACACCGCAATGGCCACGCACGTCCGATTGCCGAGGAGAACATCTTCACCCTTTCCTTGGCGCAGCTGGCAAAACTGGCACTTGCTGTTGGCCATATGGCTCATCGCACCCCTGTCGATGCACCACCACGTTGGTGTGGCTGCATCATGGCCAGGCTGCTCACCCGAGCGAAGTGGCTGACTGGAGCTAAACGGTGCCGTCGTCGTCTGGCTCAGAAGATCCGTCGTGCCCGGATCCAAGTGGCCTCAGGCGCCGGCACCAGATAACAATGGCTGAGACGACTGCTGCTGCAGCTCTGGACACGCATCCTGCAGGTGGCCAAGCTTGCCACACTAAAAATAGGACTGCCGCTCCTTCTGCTGCTTGTTGCCACAGCCGTCCGCCACCCGACTTCCCTTTCTGGCCAGACTGAAGGGCCACGTCTGGCCCCTCCTTCTTGCCGGAAGAGCTGCCAGGCTTGACCTTGTCCTGCCGCCACTGCAACAGGTCCTCGATCTTGCCAGACACATACGCGATGAGGCCAATAGTGAGCAGCTGGTGCCGCTCCTTACTGGCACAAACTATGCGGTCTGGAAGTGGCAGATGCAGGCCTACCACATCGAGAAGGACTTGTGGTGGGTGGTCAAGACACCCAAACCGGAAGCTGTAGCTGCTGAACCGGACGGATGGGTCCAGGCCAACAAGAGGGCCATTGCTGCCATCGTGTTACTAGTCAGTGAGGCTGAACTCTGCCATATCTCGGCGGAACGTGATGAGATGGCATTTGATGTATGGCAGCGGTTTGCCAGGTTGTACAAGCTTGAAACGGTGTCGAGCCGCTTGCCGTGAGGCATCGACTGTACAACCTAAGCTACGTCTCCAGCCCCATCCACTACTACATCAACCGCATGCTGGAGATGGTCCAGCTCCTTGCCACAGCAATGCAGAGGACGATCGAGGATGATGAGGTCATCCACATTCTTCTCTCAGGCCTGCCAGAAGCAAACGATCATCTGGTGATGGCGCTGGAGGTGCGCGACACTGAGGAGTTGACAATGAACACACGCTGGAAGACACACGTCAAACAACAAGCAAAACCATTGAGAAAAAAAACCTTGTAGCGATGGGTGGTGTTACTACTGGGGAGTGATGTGAAACAATTACACAAACACGTCCTCCCCAGCAGAACACCAACCACAAAAAACCAGAAGCAAAAACAAACAAGTAATGAGTCGATCATCTATGAGGTGGTTCACCTACCCACCCACAGTCCTAGGTGGGGTGGGCCTACTGCAGGGCTGGAGCCATAACCTGTTGGATTTTCCTGTCTCTCAGGCCAGGACTGCAGTAGATTTCACTGTAGGACACACTCACAGGACAAGCTGGTTAAAATAAACAAACACACCCTGTTTATTCGGGCACTTTTCATGGGAAAACTCGTATGGAAAACCCAAACCACGGGTCGCCATTGACCAGTCGATGGTTTCACTATCGAGGCTGCTCGATTGAGAACTATCTATGGCGTCAATAGTATCGATACTGTGACGTTGCAGTACCACCTGCTACGCCCCACAGCCAGTGACGTCAGCCAACCAGTCTGACGTCACTGGATTAGGGGGCAAATTCAAATCCTTGAAGGGGCCAATCCCAAACAGTAATATCATACATTCAGTCCTGTGTTTTCTATATCCGTGTTCCTGTGCTCCATGTTTCGATTCTGAATTTTGTATCTGTCGTCGGTCTACAGGATTGTGACCCCAGACCCCATTCTCTCTCGTGTTCTCACATCTCCGGCTTCAATCAACCTCCTTAGTTATCTTGTATTTCATTTTGCTGCGCTGCACGACCTATCACTGATGATCGATGATCAAATAACCAAATATTAAAATGGTTGTTTCTTTCTTTATTATCCCAACCCTTCTTGCAGAATCACCACTTCACAGAGGACATCCAGACCCGACAGTACCGTTGCCTGGAGGTGTTGCTGGGCGCCGGATACGGACCACCCGCTGACATCTGGAGCACCGCATGCATGGTTAGAGCGTGGGGACCACTTCTGCATCCACTCTGCCAGTGTTGAGTCACGCATAATCTGATTGGGCTTGACATGTCCACTCTGCCCATGACGATGCCCTCAAGCACAGTGGTGGTGATACTGGATCAGATTACTTTCGATTCTGAATGTCGTTTTTGTTAATGTACTCTGTCAACCGTGACTTAGGTCCACTATGATGGCCACTTACGCCACCTTTCGGTAAATCGCAAAATGCTTTGACTAGATGACACTTAAAATATATTCCCCCAGCTGATTTGCACTGCCAAAGATAAGAGACAATAATTTTTGTGGCGCGCGATAAGAAAATGTGGAAACTGGACGGTGAGGACATTTAAATACTCACAACATCCAAAAATATTAGTTAGCATATTTCCTTTTGGGGATGAAATGAACTGTTATAAATTATTTTTTGCATCGTTAACGATTCAAAAAAATTTGTCAATTATGTTTGACAGGCATTCGAGTTGGCAACCGGCGACTACCTGTTCGAACCTCACTCGGGTGAGGACTACTCACGTGACGAGGACCACCTGGCGCACATCATCGAACTTCTAGGTGACATCCCCAAACAGATCGCGTTTTCCGGGAAGTACTCGCGCGAGTTCTTCACCAAGAAAGGTAAGAAAAGATCTTACTTTAATTTTGGAGGATATGTGGGTGCATTCTCTTTACTTATTAATTTATTTCATAGTACGCTATGACCACCGCTTTGCTTAACGCCACAAACTACATTTTCTAATAGATGTAGAATAATGAAATAAATATATTTGGTCTTTGTTACCAGCCTACACCAAAGAAAAATAATCAGGTTTAAGAAATTTTAGAAATTATTTTTTTGTACAAAGAACTTGTTCGTTTCAAATTTATCAAAATTTATAGAATCTTTATTTTATAGAAAATATTAAAAATGAAATATTATATATGAAATAAGACTCAAATTTTATCAAATTATAACATGCTTGTTTTATCAATTTCAAGACCAAAGTGCCATTATTCAAATTTTTGGTTAAAGATGTGCTAGAAATTGTTGGCTTTTAACTTGAGCGCCATTATGGCTCAGAAGGGATGGTTTCGGAGAGATTTAACAAAAACCGGTGTCCGGTGTTCAACAAAATGGAAAACTCAATATACCGTGCAATTCTAATAACCAAGTTAAGCAAATTGTTGACAATAACTCTCCCCGTCCAGCTCCACCAACCCCCGCCCCCCTCCACAAATCTTCCCGCAAAATTAAAAAGTAATATTGTTAATTGCCATCGATTTGAAAGCGTTTAGGCGGTAATTTCGAATTTAATTTTTAGTCGAACAGCCACCGGAGATGATCGCACAATGTTCGGGCGGCAATTTCGTTTTATCGGTGGTAATTATCAATATTAATATTTAATTTTGCGGTTGGATTTATGGGGGAAGGTGAAGGAGGTGGACGGGGGAGAGTCTACGGATGTTTATTTATTACCTTTCAAATTGTACGACTCGTCGTAGCTCAGTCGGTTTTGGGACTGACTGTTGCTCGGTGGTCCCGGGGTTCGATTCCTGGCGCGGGCTCTCGAAAATATCGACTAGTACCTAAGCACCGTGAGGGGACGTAACTCTTGTAGTGCGGTTGACTACAGTTGATTGGAACAAAAAATTAGTAGTATGTTGAATATCATTTTTATTGAAAGCTGGGCGCTCACATTCTGGGTTCAGTTTCCAGGGCGGACTCTCCGTTGTAGATGCATTTTAACTTTCTGCTGGCGGTCTCGAAATTAGAACTCCTTCTATTTTGTCTGTCAGCCGGTTGGGGGAACTTTGCAGTTTGGCTGCCCCCGTTTCGATTCCCGATTCACACTGCTGATGATACTAAATTTGGTTGTCTCTAATCACATCCGTTTATGATCATGCACTTTCTCCTCCCCATGTAGGCGACCTGCGCCACATCACCAAGCTGAAGCCTTGGGGTCTGTACGAAGTTCTGACCGAGAAGTATGAGTGGGACGCGCGGGAGGCGCGGGACTTTGCCGACTTCCTCATGCCCATGCTGCACTTCGACCCAAAGGATCGCGCCACCGGCCTGGAGTGTCTGCAGCACCCGTGGCTCAACTCGTGAGGGGCGGGGACATCCCTCTCCCCCGTCTTGTGTGGCCGATTGGCTAGACGGGAACGAACACGTGAGCGCGCGTGCTCGCCTCTGCCGGCCAATCCGTTCCGCACTGCTCTTGTCGCGTCATCAACTAGCATCGTTCTCTTAACACAGCTCTAGCTCTCCGCTTTTTATTCGCCCTGTTCATCGCAACCCCCCGACCTTCCAGACACTAACACTATGACGTCATACAGCACACGAACGAACCAATGGCCACACTCCATAGCGACTGTTTAGAAACCTCATCTCCACCTAGCCACTACTTCTGCAACATGCCACCGCATTTTTTAAATTCTTCGTTTTCTTTCGCCTATCGATCACCTATCTATTTCGCCGCCGACTGCTCAGTCAGTGAGAAGATACTCCCCCTCCCCCCCGCGACATTTTCTCTCGAATTTAATAGCCACCAATCTACGATCAACAAGAGTGCAAGCCGTGTAAAGCTGTGCAGCTGTCTACTCACACATCCCTAATATATATGAACTTCCGGTCTCTCGAATTCGATATCTGGTCGCTACTAGGACAGCCACTATCACCATTATTACAGAAAATCCACACTATCATGCAACCAACCAACCTAAGTCACGTTGCCGAAAAACCTAACCCCAACGTTACAAAACCCGACCCCGCGTGTCTCCTGGACCAAACCTAGTGAGCCACTTTAGCGGTTTGGTGCATTTTGAGCGGCGAAGAGGAGCGACAAAAATTCAATGGCGGGCCAGTGTCTTCTTTTTTGTGTGATCCGTTGTCACCACACTGTTACTAATCAATTCCGTTTCCGCTCGATTTCTTCTCTCGACCTCCATCTTCGTTTTTTTTATTATTGATGATTTTTTTTTTGCTCCTGATTTACAATTCGCGTGTTCCTCGAACATTGACATTTTTGTCTTTCGTGTGGTGAAGTTTACGGTTTGGTGCATTTTGAGCGGCAAAGAGGAGCGACAAAAATTCAATGGCGGGCCAGTGTCTCTTCTTTTTTGTGTGACGTGAACTGAGAGAGAAAATTGCCATCAATGTTACCATGACTTTTAACTACATCTACTACTCGCATCATTGCTATTTAGGGGGACGTTCAAATCGGGTCCCAGTCTTTGTGATTGTGTGTATGTGTGTCGTCTCGCGAGCGTGTTTTCTAGGCGCAGATTTCGCGGTTCGGAATCATCCGGCGTGCAACGTCACGTATATGATATTAAATAGGCTACGGTCGTCACTCCATTTACCCTTTCACAACATGACCCCCCTCTCTTCAAACCTTAGCTTACTTGATCTTGCAAGCGAAATCTATGTTCAGTTTTTATTTGGCCAACTAAATGGCGTCGGAAAGAGTTTTAAGACGTCACTGTCAGTCTGGTTGGGCCCGTTGTTCAGGCGACACGTTACCAAATCGTGCAGTTTCATTGGTCACCAACCTCTAGAAACGTTCTTTCTGGTTTACCGCATCACGCTAACTCGCTCAAATCACACGTATCTTGTCGCCCATTTCCATTCCCATTTCGCGATTGCTTTTCGAGCTCCATCTAATATAATTCATCCGCTGTAAATTTTCAATTTTCGTCGAACTAACCGCCAACGTATCGACAAAGCAACACAAATCGACTTGTACACCAGATTTCTGGTTTCAAGTAGTGTTGCTTCGAGGATAGGTTGTCGTCGATATGGAGCGATTGGCGTGCGCGTATTAATTTTTACTCTAGGATGTTAATACAGCTCTATGTTCCGTCGTTTCACCTCCTTCCTCCTGTCGCCTCGTTCAGACCTGTTAAAAAAGTATTTCAAGATTTTTTAGACTAGACCCTCGATAGCTGTGCAAGCGATACAAGATGGCGTAGAATCAGTTTTTGTTCCCTCGTGTTCAGGCGGGCGATGAGCTGCCTGCAGCGCCACACAATGAATGGTGAACATAGCTGCACAGTTCCGCGTACCACTAAACGAATCTAAATTGCTTGTGATCGCTATTTCATCGCTATTGGTGCACTTGGGTTTTTGTTTTCGGGTTTTTTTCGCTCACCGATTTTGACCTACCTGCTCTGCCGTTATGTGTCTACTCGAGTTGTCCTGCGATTTTTTCGGAGATCTTCCTCTTTAAGAATTGAATTAGTAACTGACGTTTCTGAAACCGAAACAGTAATTTAAAAAGGAATTGCGAATTAAGTGTGATTTGTTGAGTTGAGGTTTGTTGATTTTTTTTTTTTTTTTTCGGCGGTTGATTACAGCTGATATTGGAATTTAAATTGGAAGGACGTGCTTTTTTCTTGTCTCAATTTTCGATATAAATAAACTACTTCTCGCTTTAAAAATAACAGCCGCACATAAAATACTGAAAGGTGTGACGACATTTTGATTTTTAAAAAAATAACGTTTTAAATATTTTTGCTGGCAACAAAAAAGGATTATTACAAAAGTCGAAATATCGGTAGAGGCTTTTTTTTGCCTGCAGTTTTCTCACGCTTAATTCACAACTTGTTACTGTCTGCGATTCTAAATTCGGTGGAAACCTCCTGTAGACCGAAACGTTCAGGATTATTACAAAAGTCGAAATATCGGTAGAGGCTTTTTTTTGCCTACAGTTTTCTCACGCTTAATTCACAACTTGTTCCTGTCTGCGATTCTAAATTCGGTGGAAACCTCCTGTAGACCGAAACGTTCAGGATTATAAGTAGACCCCAATCCTGATTTTGTATCTAGCACCACCAACTCTCAGATTATAATCAAATTCCCCTTTTCGAGTGTTGAAATTCGATGACAAATTTTTTGAGTCGCTAACAATTTGATTGTCGTTGCATGTAAATTAAGTGAAACTCCAAATACCGTTGTAAGCTATCGAGTTGAATAATAATATTTGAAAAAAAAATGTGATCGATTTCCCTCTCCCCCTAATTATTATCAGACAACGAAGAATTACTTATAAAGGTGTTTTAAAAATGTGTATAAAACACGTTGAGTTGATTTATTTATTGGGAATAGTTTTTCACCTAATCCATGGGGTGACATTCTCTTTACTAACTCTAGCATTTATATAGTTACATGCGGGCTTGATCGTGGAAGTAGTTTGGTGGATCAAGGAAGCACCGTTGAGACGGCAAACAAGGGTGTCTGATTCCAAATCCAATCAGTCTTTAACCTAAGCTGTCACTGTATTGTGCTCACATTTAAATCGTTTCAAATTATTTCGTACAAATATCAAGTACCAAATTTAAGAGTCATGACGAGGCTGTGAAAGATAACATCTAACTAATATTGAGGTACATGAACGCCAACGAGAAACTGAATCTTGAAGGTAAAATGACAAGAATGTCACCCCTAGGACATGGCGCGAACATAACCCGGATATCTTAGTAACTAGCGAGATTTGTAAATATTGTAGAGATAATTTTGACAAAGCCGAAAACGCAAAGTTTGTGTAAGAATCGATTTATGAGTGAACTGATTTTGTGCAGGTAAGATTTAAAATTTCAGTGAGACAGATTTGAGATTTTTGGTCATGTGGGGAGGAACGGGGGAAATTTTGTAGAGTGGGGAGTGTCACAAGACGTGTTTCCGGTCGCCAAATAGTTTTTCAATTTTCGTCGTCTGACGTCATGGCGATGGCAAAATTAGAGTGTTGTTCCTTTTGAGGAAATAATAACCACATTTTGACAGTTACGAGTAAGAGTTTTTTGGCCTGTGTGTGCGCCTGCTAAAATGGACAGATTTTTTTTTTTTTGATTGACTTAAATTGATTAAATAAAATAAAGAGATGTGTATAACAGTTATATTCCCGTGTTGCCATATTTTGTTTTTGTGTCTGGAGGTGATTTCCTTGGTGGTGAAGACGTTATACTTATTAATAATTTGACTCGCTGGACGCGAACTCAGGGTGAACGGCTACAAGAGACGCACTTTCGTAGGAAAAAACGATTTCTGTAAAGAAATCGTTTTTGCAGAGCGAAACTACATAAAACTACAGATGTTAATATTTTATTAAATACATAGAAACACTGAGTATAAATACGCAAATGGTGTGAAATGGCGCATAAAGGTGTCTCTTTTTTTACTCTTGCGTCTCTTGTAGCCGTTCACCTTGAGTTCGCGTCCAGCGAGTCAAATTATTAATAAGTATCATCTCCATTCGGCTTCCACCATTCCTCAGAAGACGTTCTGGTCGTTTAGATTTATTTATTTACGTATGAGGACATGACAAGACACTTAAGAATAAAAAAGGTTGGATTAGTTACTGCCACGATTGGGTTGTTCGGATCCTGAAGGAAAGTGTTGAGTTGTCTTGCTTGCTTTGGAGGGAGGGAGGGATCTGTGACCGGGAATGACCCGGTCTTCACCCTTTGCCTCAACTTGAGACAAAGGGTTTAAAGGCGACCATGGTCGCATGGCACGACCATGGTTGGTTTTAGTAGCTATAATTAGCTTCAGTGTTTTAAGAATTGACGTTTATAGGAATCTTAGTATGCTTTTTTACTTTCCAAAAGTTACATATTAAAAATGATTATTTTTCGAAAGCGGCACCATCAGTGTGTTTCAGGAGTTACTAAATAACGTTTTAGATTCTACCGAAATGAAAAGAAACATAAAAATTCCCACTAAATTTTCTTTCGCTTTGAGCTCGTAGTTCAAACAATGCACATACAATGTGAATATGTAAAACACTTTAGGTTCCTGATTTCGTTTATTAACCCGTTGAACGGGGATTATGAGACCATCTCGTTAGTGCTTGGACCATTCCCAGCGGGGATTACAAGGTGGTCTCGCTACCAACTTTTAAAAAAATCGTGGCAAAAATCTACCAATCAGAGAAATGCAGAGCACATGATTGGATAGAGCGAAAAACGTAGATTTTCATTAGCCGTGCGCACGTGCAGTACCGGTAGCGCCATCTAGCTGCAGCTGCCGGTAACCGAAGCAGGAGAGGGAATATTCCCGCATTTTTTCAACAAAAATGGCTGCGCGCATATTGGTAAGTGCTGGATAGTTACGGAATTATTGCTGGATACAACATGTCTCATCCAGCAGCAATTTAGTGAAGTGTATGCGTCCAATGGCAGCACAATTACCAAATTTGCCGCTTGGTCATCCGACATGGGCACATTTTTGAATCCTGGAGGTTAAATGGCCAAGCACCATGGATAATTACAGAGCTGGATATCGTGAAAGTGATTGTGAGTGAAAAAAGTGCATCGGAAATGAACCGGAAAGCAGGTAGGCTGCAACCAAAGCTGCATGGTCACAGCTCCAGGCCCAATCCGGCATTGCTGGATTGACGCCAGAGCCGTGACTCCAGCATGTTGTGCCGGAAGAAGGGGGTCACCACCTGGGAGCTGCTGGACCAGCTTCTGGAC
>JAQGBY010007064.1:0-12234 GCA_034698785.1 Mycogona germanica | reverse complement strand
TTTATTGAAAATTGAAATCCGTCGCTCCGTCGCTAGCGAGTTATGATGGTGTACTTACGGTATGTTCATTTTTATGCCATTTCATTTAGCCGTTCTGAAATTTTGCTCTGCACACCAAAATCCAATTCTTTGTTTTATAATATAGGATTTCAAATTCGATTGTTGCTAAAAGCAAGCATGAAAGTATTAGTTGAAAATGTTTGCAAACAACATTTGGGTTTCTGTTCTTTTATTTACATTAATGCTAGCTGTAGCAAGTAGCTGTAAGCTGTAGTGTAGACTGCCACAAAAAGCTAACAATAATTTCTTCTGGCGCGTTTCAAAATACAATTACAATATGTACCCTCAAACAGCCCCCAAGAGAGGGGCCCTATGGCGGGGGTCGAACTACCAGTTGTATCTGAGCTATTTGTTAAGGAGGTCCAGAACTAGAACTAGAACTGCCCGGAGGCGACCTGGTAATTTTTTTTAGCCCAGGCTTAGTATAAGCTACCTAGGTAGGGATCTTTAACGTGTACCTTACATCGTACAGGCATGGGTCCCACGGCTTTACTTCCATTCTGAAGGAAGACGCGTTAAGGAATTTCTCTCGCCTGAAAAATTCCAAAGGTGTCGGCCGGAATCGAAACCGCGATCTCGGGCTAAGAGGCGAACACGCTACCTCTCTGCCACACGACACATCCAAATCTTCCTATATTAATTCAAATTCGTCAGAGGCAATACCGAAAACATCCAAATTACTTTCAATTATTTGTGGATGCGCGGTAACTTGTTTATTGAATTATTTCGCGTACAACGGCGAGCTAAATAGATAGATAGCATAGGCGAACCGGGAAAGGAAAAGTCAACGTTCATTTGCCGACGTCTCTGATTTCATTTTCGAAATGCTCATATACTCCTGCAGCCGCTCTCATTTGTTTTAGCAATTATGAACTAGCGCCTATTATCGTTATCACACCTGCCTGCCTATTCTCAACCGAATCATGAAATGACTAATTAGGAATTAGAATTTTAGGCCCTGTAAACCTAAATTTAATCTCTAAAGATGTAAATATTGCCTGAAATGTTGATCGTCATCAAAATATTCTCCTGCTTCAATTATTTTCGGTAGTAGACCTGGCTAGCCCAGTCGGTATTGCGACTAACTGTCGATACCGGGAAGTATCCCGGTCGTGACCCTCTCATATTGCCTCAGCACCATACCATGCCAGTAGTGCGGTTCACTACATTTCATTGGAATCAAAATAATTACCAAAAGAAACTATTTCTCAACTGTAACCTGAAAATGATCAACGTTTAAAAAAATTATGCTCTTATTTGTATCATGTTGCTGCTGATGCTACTCTTGCAGCTGTTTTCTACATATACATTCTTGATGACGTTCTTACTAAATGAACGATATTATAAATGGGGGATTGTACTTTAAAGTTATAAACAGCAATCGGTGCATCTTTTCAAAATTAGTAGAAATACCTATGTTTTGGATCGCGCTAATCTTACCTGCTTTGTGTTGTTCAAGTGACCCATTATGAAAACACAACTTTAATACAGCCTAGAACGATGAAAACCTACGACTTGGGCGCACTCTTTCCGAATGTTCCCACATGGCCACAAATACGAGCGCCAACATTATATTCAGGAGATTGCGTTTCATTCTCTAATTAATTTAGTTTTTTTTATTTCTTCAGTCTCGCCGACAGTTTCATGAGCCTCTCTCCGTACGTGATTCCGCTATGCCATGCATTGGCGAATTAACATTCCCTCTAAATAATTTTGACATGAGAAATGCAACCTGCACATATATCCTTTTCAGACCCGCACATTAACAGGAGTATTCATTCTTCATTTTGTTGATGGGATGTTGCAACATGAAACCGCTCAAAGATAGTTAATATATTGAATATTGAATTACAGAAAATTCATTAGCTGTTACTTTAAAGGCGTCTTCAATTTATGAAGGATTCTTTTTCAATACTCATACCTAAAGATGTTATTTCAAAAAAAATCTTGCGAATTTCTGGATTTCTTTTGCGCCTGCTCAACAAAAACAGAAACACAACAATAAAATGTGAAGCCAAAGTCATGACAAAATGTTAAGAATTCAGCTACAAAACCATTAATTAAATATAAGTTGAGACAAAGTATTTACTAATGAAATTTTAAATATTACAGATCAACAATAAACATAGAAAAAAACCTACATAATCATTTACTGTATACAATTGCGCCTAAGCACAGTAATGACTGCGTCACGGACAAAAAAATGCAATAACAGAATTAATTAATGAAATTACCCTTGAATGCTTTCAGAAATACATCCGTTATCAAGGGTTGTCACACGACGCATTGGCTTTTTTCTATGTTTATTGCTGATCTGTAATATTTGATATTCCTTTGTCTCAACTTATATTTAATTAATGGCTGAATTCTTGTCATCGTGTCCAGCGCTACACCTTAAATTCTCTATTATTATCTCATCGGCTTCGACTTCAACCTCTATTATTATGACAAAATGTGTTGAAAAGCAAATGTTATAGTGGTGAGAGCGACGTGGCAGAAAGGTTCAAAGATAGGTGCCCGAGCTTACAGTTGCTCCAAATTCCTTTCGAGCTTCGAGTTTATCCAAATAATATTTCGAATAAAAGGGCACTCAGCGATGGTCACAAGAGGAGATTTAAATATTCGTATGCAAGTTGGAATGTCGCATTGTAGATATGACAGCGCAAGAAAAGTCGAAATTACCGGGGGAAAAGCTAATAGGTTCCGTTTGAACATCTGCCAAAAAACTGACTTTCTTCACTGATATTATTAATATTACAGATACACTTCGCATAATGCCTAAGCACCATGAGTGAGGGGTACAGAACGCCTGTAGTGCGGTTGGTTATATAACGTTAAATCGAAGAAAAAATAACAATTATAACTTTATACAATTTTTCTTCGTTTTGTTCTCTTCACTGCACTACACTACAGGATTTTCTGTACCCTTCTTGGTGCTTAGGCACTATGCGAGAGTCATATTTTCACCAGTCCCCTGGGTCGAATAAACGAGAGCCCGCACCGGGAATCAAACCCGGGACAGCCGAGCTAAAGTTAGTCGCATTACCGACTGGGCTACAACAAGTCGTACAATTGTAAATGTTTCAATATTTACAAAAATTATTTAAAACCAGTATATCTTATACGAAAGGGTGAACGATCTTAGCAAAAAAAAGTGTTTTGTTAAAATGAAATAGATCACATTTTATTAAATTCTTTGTAAGTAAGGACCATTCTGTCTTCAATAGAAATTTCACATCCAATTACTATGTGTGGAAGCACAAAAAGTTAAAGTGTAAATCAGGATTTTCTGCATTCCTCAGAGAAATTAACGCCCCCGGTGTCAGTTAGAAGGAATGACAATCGATGGAGGCTGGGGAATTCGCACCAAAAAAATTTCGGTGCAGTAAGCGTTCATGCACCTGAGAGTCAAAATGGATCGCCGATTTCTCAATCAACTGTAGTCAACCGCACTACAGACGGTTCGTCCCCACATGGTGCTTAGGCACTATGCGAGGTCAGGCCAGTACCGGAGATCGAAATTTTCGAGAGCCCTAGCCGGGAATCGAACCCGGGACCGCCGAGCCACAGGCAGTCGCTAAACCAACTGGGTTACGACGAATCGTACAAATCAGAGGGGTGACGAAAAAGCTCCACGCAGCTTAAGAAAAGAGCTTCAATTGTCGTTGGAAATTCGAAGACACGAAACTAAAAAATTCATGTTAAATCAGCGACATATTTTTGAGCAATTGCTAAAACGTTGCGCGAATGAAACGCTGGATGGCAATACGGTGTAATTTTTTTAAATTCACGGTATCACTACAGGATTTTCTTGGTTCGAACCTGACGAGGGGTACATTTTCACCTGTACCCCGGGATCGAATAATCAAGAGCCAGCGCCGGGAATCTAACACGGGGCCGCCGAGCCATAGTTAGTCACAATACCAACTGGGCTACGACGAGTCGTGCAAATTGAAATTGTTTTCAATTCTATTGCTATATACTCGTTAAAATCCCACAGAACAGGTCTCAGGAGACAAGTAAGTGAAGATGGGCCGACACAATGCAGGAGCGTGGCGGAGAATCCATTAGGAGCTACGATAGTTGCCTGCTTTGCAAATGACGTCACAGGGTTATTCGACCTAGTTGACGTCGAAATTAATATCGGAGAACACATTTGAAGCCAAATTATAATATGAAAAGAATCGAGCGGTGCAAGCTGCCTCTTACACGAAGGATCATTCCACATTTTGTTTCATGGAACTGATATTCTTCCTGCTGCTAATGGGGCGTTTGGGATGAAATAAAAAATGTTCAAATTTACGCGCTCGAGGTATCCAAAGCCATTTCGAATAGGCCTAACACGCAGCAAATTCCATGAAGTGAATTTAAAGTTTACTACAAAATGTGTGACCATCTAATTAATTGGTAAAAATGTTCAAAATAAATGATTCGTGCGCAATATGTCAGAATTATAAACGTTAACAACAATTTGAGAACGCTCGAGGAGACAAGTATCAAATAAAATAATTCGTTGTTAAAAAAAGATATTGAAAATTTAAGCTTTAATCATTTGCCTAACTTTTCGTTTAATCGTATTAAGAATTGAAATTTTGTTTTCGGATATTTCTAAATTTACTAAGACACGTATAAAATATTGAAATGACCAGAAATAAATACACGAAGATCTTTTCTTGGCCAAACACGTCATGATAGTGGTTGTCATCGGCTAGATGGTATCATTCTATACTTTTATTTTGTTGGTCAGCAAGCACTTAGTGTTGCCCTGCTGTGCGGTACAAACGCTTTAACATCGCCGCAGAACATATAGGTAACCCCCAACTGAGCGACCCCGCTTAAGCAAAAGCCAACTCATGGTTTTACAAAAGCTCCCCCTCGTGATACAGTACCGCATTGCACCTCATCATTCTTTTTGATGCACACAGGTCGTTCGGTGTCAGGCTACAAATAAAGTTACTGCGCCATGTACGGTAGCAGGGGTTTACGCGTCAGTTGGATGTCGCCAGACAAAATTCGAACAATATATTTACCCGCACGAAAACGTTCCCGCAATTGGCGATATAAACTCTTAATGGGCAAGGTGTTTGAGTTGGTCAACATGTGACGTCATATTCTGTTATGGACTCGTGGTAGTCCAGAATGTGCACCCAGGAAGCAACGCATAGTTCAATATAAGTTACTGTATAAGCACTCATTTGCTTCACAAAATCGTTATTGTTTCGTCACAACTGTTCAAATTCTGTCAAAATACCCGCTCCACTTTTGCGCTATCATTTGTAATTCAAATTTACGAAACGAATAAGTTTTGTTTTGGGTAAATTTACACCGTGGTTTTAAAAATGGAGTACTTTTTAAAAATTTACAATTAAAATTGGATAACATTAATTAAATCGAATGAAATTTCGCACGCTTATTGCCAATACATTCCTTTTTTAATTGCCATAGAGCACGTTAGTGTATTTGCCGTGCTTTGCGATTCTAAAAATGGTGTTAAGTGGTTCCGCGGATCGTACCGCCATATGTTTTTACGTAAATTGTTTTCAATAGTCCGATACTGTATTATGAAACTGAAACATGTTATTCGTTGGAACCTTTCGAATTCTGAGACTCAAATTTCAATTTTCAAATTTCTCACTATTACCGCTGCAATTTGTTGCACTTTGTAGCGCGATTCTTCAACTCTGCTGCAAAAATGCCGTTAACCTAAGATCAAAATGCGACTTTGCGATTATTCGAAATTGTGAGTCGGGCTCCTGCTAAGTTATAATGACCATTTTGCCGAAAAAGCTAAACGTTGAAAGCTAGATAGATACAGCAGTGTAATCCGACAGTTACAGTAATGGTGGATATTTGAAAATATTATCTCGTTGACCAACGCTACACTCCGTCATAGTCACCGAAAATGTTAAAACATTAAGATTTCGATCGTTTACTTACTGGGCCGCATGAACGTTTTCGATAGACACCCCCGTCTATCTCATCAGATGTGTTTGAAAGTCACGGAGCGAAATGCGCTCGTACAAATGGAGCGAAATGCGCTAGTACAAAGACAACGGCACTATTTTACTCCAGCTAAGTGTTTATATAAGAACGGGACATAGTTCATCTCTTATTTTCCCAGAGTGTGTCTCATTTTCTCTTAACGAGTCTTATCCACACCTTATCCGTAACTGGTTTTTCGACCTCCGCCTTTGGCCCCATCTGGATCTGCTTGTGGATACATATTTTAATTGTAATAACAAGATATTATGAAGCCAAATGTCTTCTTAACGAGCTTCAGAACAAAGGAACGGACCGATGCTCCATCTTTAAACTGTGGTCGCTCAGAAGTCTCACGAACCGGTTTGGTTTATTGCGGGTATGGTATTGCAGCGGCAATCGACAAGCGCCACCGCCAAGGCGCAACTTTAATAGTGAGTAATTTGAAGATTAACATTTGAGTCTAGGAATTCGAAAGGGGATACCCTTGTCTTAATTAAGTACGACTCGTCGTAGCCAAGGTCGTTCGGCGGTCCCGGGTTCGATTCCCGGCACGGGCTCTTGAAAATTTTGATTCCCCCTCGCACAGTGCCTAAGCACTATAAGGGGGACGTAACGCCTGTAGTGCGGTTGACTACAGTTGATTGGTATAAAAAAAAATGATGCTCCAGTTTCACAAATATCGGAATATTTTTGGTCGACTTATTAAAAATAATAATTTGTTTATGTATGGAACATATGGTTGTGTGATCCTCGTCACTTAGCGCCATTTTCAGAATTGCAAGGCAGAATGATGACGTCACATACACGCACGTGCACAATGACAATTCAAAAAGGAACATTGATTTCTACTCTGTATTAACATTTTGCAATTTTGTTTTGTAAATTTTACGGACTTTTTTTAGCCAACATTGTGCTTATATGATGCTTTTTTGTGTATACATTTTGCATACATTTTAAGTACACTTTTTATTAGCTTACTAGTAGAATAATAATTTACAAAACACTTTTGAGATTTCGAGAATTTTGTTCATTTTTCCTTATTGCTTTAATGAACTGTATATTACATTCATACATTTTCTTGCACAATTTTGTTTTCAAACGATTGCCTTCCTAAAAACATAGACGGCAATCTTAATTAATTGTGCTGTGGGAACATTGAAAGTTTGCCGCATGTGTCATGCACTGCATCCTGCTTAACACGATTAATGCAACGTTCAACTCAAAGCAAAAAAAAAATTCCAATTTTATTTTAGTCATAAATGCCAATTTTGCGATAAACCTACCATCGAACCAAATAAAATAAAAGTATGAGGAGAGGCCACCAGTGTAATTGAAGTGTTTCTTGTTTATGCGATTCGTGGTGCGGGCGGCCCATTTTGGACTCCATCTACCTCAGTGGAGTGTATCTTCCTCAAGCTGTGATTGGCTGATTTCGTCACTGAGGAAGATTGAGTCCAAAATGGGCCCCTAGAAGGCATTTTTAACGTCACATCAAAAATTCAACCCCCCCCCCCCTCTCAGTTATGACATTTTCACAACACTGTCGCTCACCGACGACCGTTTTCGGCGACGCGTGACGCGTCTCCCGGCAACGCCCCCATCCCCTTCAACCACTTTTGAGCAGATTCTGAGCGTACCACAAGAACGAACAAACCACCCACAATTTCAGAACTCGCTTTTTCGCTCCGCTTTTACTCCCGTTACACTCTGGACTTGCTCGATAAACTTGAAAAATGCATGAGGCTGGGGGAAATACGCATTCGATAGCGTAGGCTTTTTCCCAAAATTCAGATCACGTGCTCGAATGGTCTCGCACCCTCTCCCATACATTCGAAATTTTCGAGCATGGTTGATATGACCGAATTTTCCTTCAATAACGCGTATTCGTTTCTTGATGTTGCACGGATTTATTTCGCGAATCAAAGTTCAACGCGCCCCTTTCAAGAACGCTCGAGTTCAGTGTGCTTGACAGATTAACAAGGGTATGGAAGCGCGGTGAGTGAGCCAGCTACCTACCGCTACCGCTCCGCTACTGACTACGCAGCATCCGACGGCACGACGCAGATTTTGCACCAGTCAGGAAGATTTCACTCAAAAGCGCTGCCGAGATCGACCATCTCTCCCCCCCCGTTTTACGCTCTTTTGACACTGAAATGACACGCTAGTTCAATTCACCTTCACCCCTATATGTCACTACAGACCACCATCGAAATAATAATAAAAACTACCCTGCCTCAATTAGCGATTCCGTGAAATTCCTGCGCCAAAAATAATACACAGCAAACTCCGCAACCGACACCGCGATATTGGGGATGCGGTAAAAAAGTTCGCCTGGCGCCGCATGACGACAGCACTAAAATAGCTGAGTTTGAGGAACACCTATTAGATACGCGGGATATGTCAATTATCGTCGATTAATTCAAGTGGAAAATCGTGATTTTTTCGCAATCCTTGATACTAATCAGGTTCTCGCTAGTCGTATTTCCATCCTCTCGAAATCTGCTGATATTGGGATCGCGCAACTGGTTTAACGGAAAACCACGACCGAAAAAGTCCGCGATCGCGCTGTTATTCGCCTACCGCGTTTCCATGTATCCGTGCCGGCCGAGAGAGCACGTCGCTCGCCCGTACTCCGCTTGATCCGTCGTCGTCCGTCATAAAAGATTTCACTGAGGAGAACAAAGGGATTTATTTTCCATCATGTGCGATGCTTTACGCCACTTTTGGCAGACCGTCACCAGACTCAAGACCACTTCTGTTCAGGGTGACAGCATCCATTACCGGAAATGCTTAAGTCTTGTGGACCTGACATCACTGGGTGAGCTATAACCTTCATTCGCTTTAATTAAGCTTAAGTGATCAAACAGGGGGCAGAGCCGTGGTTGCCGTTGCTTTAATTAGGTTGATAATTTTTTTAGATTTATCGTTGAAAATTACAGAGTTAAGGACCTGCCTAGTACACGGATGTAAGTGCCCATTACACGGGACACGTCCATTACACGGCAGAAGAAGACAGCTTCAAAATATTAAATATATGAAGCCGATGGTAGTTATAACAAAAAATATTGGATGATTGCCTGGACTGCAATCAAGAGTCGGCAACAAGATGACCATTATATAACGTTTACTTCTGATCTTCAGGAATAATTAAGAAATTGTAGATTTGCTAAACACAAAGACTTTTGCCACTACCCAAGAAATTATAATAAATTAATGTGTTGAAATTCCGGTTTCGAAAGTAAGTAAACGGAAGAAATTGTTCCTATGACAAGTCAACTCAAGCAAGTCGGATATTTTTTGGTTTTGCAAGCCATTGCTTTTTTTTGCTAAATTTGCAAGCGCCAAAACTTTTATTATAAAATAAAAAACTTTAAAATAAAGAAAGGGCTAAGCCCAGGACACGATTGGGGAGAAACGACGACGTCCGAGTTGGCAAAGACTCAATTAACACAATTAATTAAGATCAATCTATTAATTAACAACAATTAAGACTCAATCAATCAAAGACAAATTAATAGAAACGAATAATTTGCGAAACACATGACAAAATGATCGAACACACTCAAGACTTTCGTCACTACTCAATAAATTGAAATATTAAGGAAAATAAATTCCTTCTAATTATTTCAATTTATAGGGAAAGTCTTGAGCGAGTGTCGATCATTTTGTCGCGTGTTTCGCAAATTATTCGTTTCTTTTAATTTGCTGCATCTTACCGAGTCTTACCAACTCGAACGTCGTCGTTTCTCCCAGTCCTGTCCTGGGTCCTGTCCGGCACTGCAAGTGCACACGGCTAACGATATCTACGTTTTTCATTCTATCCAATCATGCGCTCTAGATTTCTCTGTGATTGGGTAGGTTTTTGTCACGATTTTTTTGAAAATTGAAAACAAGACATTCTCGGGTTGACCGGTGCACCGTTTGCAGATTTTCTTGCCCGAGATATATTCGGGCTTGCCGGTTAAAGGGTCTGTCACACCTACAATGCAGCTCCTGAACCATTCTAGTATGTCCCGCTCTTGTATACCTAGTAGAAGAAACCTGTCTCACAATTTTGCCAATTTCCCTTCAGAATACGAGCCAAAAATCCAATATTGGTCGCTTTTCTATGATCCTATAACCATTCCCATTCCAATATTGACAACATGTCCGTCACACTATCCTCTCGACCAGATCGCTAACAAATCTAGCAGCCCTTCTTTGGACCATTTCAATTTCACCTATGAGCCCCACCTCGTGAGGATCCCAAACAGAGCGACATTATTCAAGCATAGGTCTGACAGAAAAATAGGCCACTGACTTAACATTACTTGGACACCCCTTCAAAACACTTTGGACAAACCTAAGCCTAGCATTCGCTGAACCAGTCATCTTTTGTATTTGGGTTTTCCATGTTAGCTTAGTAGTCGTTTGCAGACCCAAATACTTGAACAAACTTGTGAGGCTCCCCTGATAGATTGTACGCATACACAGAGGGATTCCTTGATCTGTAAGCATGCATAATGCAACACTTTCCTACATTGAATTGCATCTGCCATTTTTCACACCAAGTAGTTACAGTATCTAAATCTTTTTGTAATGCAACCGAGTCTCGGTCACATTTTATCAACATTGCATCATCAGCATGCACTTGAACGACTTTACATATATCATTGATGTACAACAGGAACAATAGAGGACCCAAAACACTGCCCTGTGGCACTCCTGCGGTAACATCAATCCTTTCAGAGTGGATACCAGAAACCAACAACTTGTTGTTTTCGATTACCTAAAAATGCTGCTATCCAATCTAAAACATGAGTACTAATACCCTAACCATTCACTTTAGCTATTAATCGTTGATGAGGAACTGTGTCAGAAGCTTTGGGAAAATCTAAGAAAATCATATCTTGCTGTATACGTCCATCCAATGATTTCTGAAGGTCAAGGGTGAGAAGGACAAGCTGTGATTCACAAGAACGTCTCTACATGCATCATTGCGCACATGGTTTAAGAACATGGTGTTTCATAACATTGGAAAATATTATATGTTCCAATAATTTGACAACAACTGAGGTAAGAGAAATTGGCCTGTATAGTTATTTGTTACTTGTAACGGAAATTGTATTTCTTAATTATACAGCCTGTATAAGTAGTTTGACGGTTGTAGAATTTGTAACTAACTGAATAGAAAAATTTACTAGTTGGCTCATAAAAGTAAATCACCAAAAACAAAGGGACTCGAATTACCAACGTTTGATTGTAAAGATCTATTAGTGTCAATAACTTTTGGAATTGTTCCAAGAACCAAAACGTCGACTAAGGAATAATAACGGACTTGGAATTATTGCATTGTGGCGAATGAACGGCAAAATGCTGAACTGAAAAGACGGTATAATCGATGCACTGTAAATCATGACAATCAGGCTTAATATGCAAAAATTTAGATTTCCAAGAAATATAATACAGAGTATTTATTACTTTGAATCAATTTGAAAAGCCATTCGAATAGATTTTGCTGGCAGAAAACGCACAAATACATTGTACTTTACAGACATTTTGTCAAGTTATAAAATATATTTTATTTTTGTATGCTTTTTTATTTTCAGCTGCAATTGTATTTTGTATTTGTGCACGTACGGTACATGTGCGTATGCTGCTATTTTGTTTTAATTCTGATAAGTAATTCTGAACAAATAACAATCCTTTGTTATTAAAATTCGAAGTGCACGTTGTCCGAACTGCGTCGTCCCACACATATCTGAGTCGGACCCAGAACTTCACATCAATCGGTATTGTCAGGGTCACCGTGTAGGAAACAACACAAATCAGTCTTTTCGTCAATGAAACACTCCGTTTTCTTTAACCGAACTGGTTTATTTTTGGCCAACAGTGGCAACCAACTAGTACAAAACTTGTAACTCGTGAACTAGGAACAAATTCAGTGCAAACAACTAACGCGGCACAAATCAAATTCGATAACGACAACGGTTCAACGGAGAGAGCGTCCGTCCATCTTTGTTGTCCTCCGCGTCTCTCTCTTTCTCGCCTCGCACGTCCCCTCTCTTCGTATTACTTCTCTCTTGGTGCGTTGGCCAAATGTCTCCGATTGGTCCCAGGTCCTTCGTCACTGTTGATATGCGGCAGAGGCTTTGCGGTGTAGTTTGCAATCGGGGTGCGACACCCCGACAACCCCCCTTCTCTAATAAGTGC
>JAQGBY010007063.1:0-12242 GCA_034698785.1 Mycogona germanica | reverse complement strand
GCGTCTTTTTCTATCTTTAAATAAAAACTCAAATATGAAAGGTCATATTTTAACCATTGAACCACTTTAGAAAGTCTAAAATACCTTTTCCAACCAAGTGTATAACGGAAATCAATGCGTCAATGCTAGTGCTGCCATTAATTTTCATTTTGAAACCTGTTTAATTTGTCTTCTCTTTCTTAGTCAGAACTGTATCAAAATTAAATTCCCTTCATGCACATTTCATGTATTCTAGCAAATATATTTGCAAAGTCGAGTATGTGTTTTTGTGGGGAGGGGGGGGGGGGGTGGCACGAAAAACCTCCATTTCTCTCACACAACCCCATCCACAACCCCTATTTGCGTTAGCTTGTTCTTTTTCATTCTTCATTTTTTCATCGGCGCAATTGTTTTTCTGTTGTCACAGTCAATTACGGGCTGCCGCTTTCGATTATATCGAAACCCGTGTAGTTGGGGGATTCATTCGCCTGTCATAAAAATGTGCGCGCTTTTGATTGAAGCATTGCAAATATTGGGCGGATATCTCACAAAATGTCTTGGGGGGGGAGTGGCGCTTAAAGGAGGTATAATGGAGTGGGAGTGAGATACGACGACGTTGAGATTTTCGTAATTAATACGGTGGTGCTCTCGAGTGTGCACGTTGCGGTTCCATCCATCAGACCGAGATTGTGTGCATCGTGTAGGGTTTCTAGGGTTGTTGCCATGTGGAGTGAGTTTTTCCATTGTGGGCGCATTTCGAAAGTCTTCGAGATATGGTGGTGGCTCATCGCTTTTGATCGGGCCCGATCAAATCTTTCAAATCATTTGGAAATGCTAACGCGCCCGTCATTTCGAAGAAGTTTGATGCTTGCAATTGGGCAGGGGGGGAAGGGGGTGAGGGGGGATCGGTATTTCACAATTTTGACTTGGTGGATGAACTGATGGCTCGTATCTATCTGCGCATGCGTGTTTTGGATAGCGATTATTTTGTAATCATAGAATGCTAGAATGTACCGAGTTGCAATAAGAAAAATGCAATTTTGATTTTCAGGTACATTTATTTTCCCTTTTTGCATTTCTCTTAGATTGATTTTCATTTGAAAAGTAAATTATGGGCTATTTTTTATTGGGCGAGTGTAATCTTTATAATTAGGGATAATTCATTTTTAATGAAATATTTAATTTCCCCCCGTTAAAAGTTCACATTACTCGGATGGGTCATCTCGCATTCCATTTTCAACCAAAACTTTTAGCAGTGCCCTTCTAACCATTCTCTAATCGTGAACTTCATAATGTATCGTTATCTGCTCTATGCAATATAGTCCTTTCAGAGAATAATTGTAAGCGAATATGGGGTTAAATGATAACGGGGAAGATCCATTTATCATCCGTTTTTGTGCTCCAACCATAAATTATTGCGGGAATTTTTGTTTCATCTGCTTCATTTATTTCTCTACTGTCACTTTCGATTGTTTTCGATATGGTCGCCAATTTACAAAGTTATTATTCTAAACTTCGCCATGCCGACATTTTTGTGACTTTCTGGTTCTTCCCCCGGTGCTAGCGAGGCCTGATTTTTCGGTTATTCCCTACTTTTTTGCAAACGCACAATGTGTACAGTGGGTACAGCGTGAGTATGGACTTTTATGGACTATTTAGGATATGCTGAATGAAATTCCATATCTCTGTATTTGACTAGTTTTGCTTGTGTCATCGAAATCTGAAAAATTGAAATTAGATCCACGTATTTTTGTTTATTTTTGGTTTCTTGATTTTCATTCTCCCACTTTATGTCAGCAGGCTTTCAAATGTCGTCATTCACCTAAATTATTATTTTGCTTACCGTAGACGCTGACGTTTTAAATTCTAAATTAATAGGGTCTGTTTTTACAAGAAATCGGTGAAAAATTAAGGAGGTTTTCCGTTCATTTAACATCTTATAACCCTCACATGTAGGCGACCTGGAAATTTTGCCTAACCTAAGCTGCATAGGAAAGGGATCTTTAACGTTCTGATATCGTACAGGTACGTGTCATCATTTTTCTTCTATTCCGAAAGAAGACGTGTCAAGGAATTTCTGTCGCCCGAAAAATTCCGAAGGTGTCGGTCGGAATCGACACCGCGATCACGGGTTTTTTAGGTTAATCATCTCGACCACGAGAATAAGGGTTTATTTATTCAGGTCGAATATCGTTTCAGGTGCCTCAAAACTTGTTTTCATTTGCCAACCTAAAAATCCGGGTCCCCTACAGTCATCATCCTATATTGCAGTATCAATTTTTCGGCGCCCATTGTAGAGGAAATATGGATGATCTAGTCTGACACCGCTGTCTCGCATAGACGTCATCCTCATTGACTGGTCGTCTTCTGTCTTTTCCCCCCACCACTATTAATCTATTCGGTTTTCGCGCCCATTGTTTCGTTCCACGAGATTTCTCGTTGAGTTGCCGAGTGAATGGCAACATTGTCGACGTTGCATGAAATGAACTGCACGCTTCCATAATGGCTCTGTTTTGTTCTAGGAGCTGGAGGGGGGAGGGAGGCAGGGGTGCGTTAGGGAAATGTGGGCGGGTTGCTTTCGGCGCAGGCGATAACAAAAGCGTCGTAATTAAAAACGATCGCGTGTTGGTTTTTTTTTTGTGCTGCTCCCTCCTTTGCTTTCGTTCACTTTTGTAATTACAGATTGTCGAATGGATCGAGCGTTGTCTCGAAACTACAGGTATTGGGGAAGAGCCGCTCGAAAACGGTTGACTGTCTGATCTATTTCGAGCAGGTTCTTTCACGTCGCTGGTAGCTTGGATAGTAAGTAATACAAAAGTCGACTTTAGACACCGATTTTCTCGCCGTAGCTACCACTACATAGTCTGCCGGTAATCAATTTGATACAGTTCTTTTAAACGTAGCTTCAAGATGAGCAAGTGCAAGTAGCGGTATAAAGGGTTTTCAGCTTGGGTTTAAACAAAATCCATGTGTTTTTCCCCACGACTCTACCGCTATTACAGTAGGTAAAAACGGCGAGAAAACGAACAGTCAATTCGTTTAGCAGAATGCCAGACGAAAAGGTATGTGTGACGGTCGCGATCTTTCGAATTCGCTACTTAAATAAATGTAACGTTTCCCTTTATTTTGCACCACCTCTTAGTGTGACATGCCACCATACGAATTGATGGTTGGGCTTATTTGGATTAGAATTTCTTTAATACGAGTAGCTGGCAATTGAAACGGAATGGTTTCCGCTATCGTTAAATGTCGCGATATACTCGTATATTGTACTCGGCTAATTGAACGCTTGTGTTCCATTTATGTACAGTACATTTTTAAATCATTTATAATGAATGTACGACTGGAGACCTGACAGTTGTCTTTAACACAGTATCAATGGTGTCGACACATTTTCATTAGTCTCATACGCCGATGTAATCTGTAGAGCAAACAAAGAAACGTCAACAACAACACACGGTTCGCTATACCGGATACCAGATTTATCCTAATTTATCAAACGCCTGTATTTCAACCTCGTCTGTGTTTGCATTATTGATGCTTTTTTCTTCTTTGCTGCACCGTCGTTGCTCTCTATGCGATGATGTGCAAGTTTTAATGCCGAGCTTATGGCAAACAACGAAAAATGCAATGCAAATCCAACGTGGGATGCGCAGAACAGCCTTTAAGATAATAGCGAGCCCTTGGGTGAAGAGTGTATCACCACAGCGTCCATATTGTATGGACTTGTGTTTAGGAGAAACCCATGATTGTTTCTAGAGTTGGCACCGGGTCTTCCCCATGCTCTCTTACATTTAACTGTCCTGGGCAAGCGCGCTCCCGAACCCAGTTTTTTTTTATTCTTCAAGAAAGCTCTGCAGGTGTGTTATTCTATATACATATGTAGTTGGCGTAATGTAAAGCCGAACTTGAGCGTGCTTCTCTGATTGCCTGCCGCTAAGATCAACACAGAAATCGTTCTCTCATTTCACGAGTGGCAATTCGATTATGCTCACGGCGCCTCTTCTTTTTCGAGAGCAGCAAAAACGCATATCTCCAACTCGCAGATGCAACCACACCTATGCATTATGCGTGGCGTAGTCTTTCCCATTGTTCAGGCGAAACGGTGACAATTTATTAGAAAAAATTTATTGCTACTGGCAATGCGTTTTTTTCTTTGCCCCCGCAGGTTATATGGATCGACCTATACATATAGAAATTCGTATTTTGGATAGAGAACCCACTCAAATGTCTTGTACCAAATTGTCTTCTGTTACCTCCTGAGATCCAAGCGGAAGCGGGCATAATTTTCAGAATTTTTCTTCCTGTTTGTTCAAAAAATATCGGTCATAATCCAGAGGAAAATAATTGTGTTCGAACAGCGTTACGTAACTCAGATGACGTCTTAACCGATGCTTGATAATTTAACGGAGCTCATTTTTTTCATTCACACCGCACTGTAAAAACCAAATCTCAAATAAATTACATTTTCTTATCTTTTGAAAGTCGCAACAAAAATTGTCTAATACGAGTAACGAAACTTGGTGACAATTTTTGGTTTCAAATTTTAAGACATGCTTCAATAAAAAAAATTCGGCAACTCTCAAAAGGACAAATAAAATGCCGTAAAATATGAGAAGTGTTTTTACAGTACATAGAGGAACCTCTCAAGTACACTTCTGGTGGAGGCTCAGGTTCTCCTGAGGATTACACCACATTACGGAGGTGTGTGAATCTTTTATTAGAGTAAGTGGTTATGCATATCGCCCTACGTACGTACTCGAAGTTAATAGTCTAGGTTTTTTTTATATTCGTGGTTTGTTTTTTATATAGGCGTACATATTGCGGAACTCATTCTCATCTAGGGGTTCGGTTTGGTCGTGTATAACGGTTCAGGGAGGTCTTCAATGGTGACCCCCCATTCCTCCCACTATCCGTTTCCATTTATTTTTTGTTTGTTGTATCACTGACGACATACATATAGAACGGGAGACGCCAATTCCCTCGAACACTTTGTTGCCACTTCCGGTTTATTTATAGACTGAATTGCTCAAATTTGCGCGTTTGCCAACTCTGTCTTTTTTGTGCGCATATAGTAGTGGTAGTCGCCCGCTTCCCCTCCGCTCCCCATCACCACCTCCCGTGCCTCCCCCGTTTTCCCAATAGTCCATTCTTAGGCCGGCGTGAATATTTTACGTGTTACATTATAGCAGGGTGGAACCCCTTTGTCGACTGCCAAGTTTTCTTCCTTTCTTTTTTGTATACGTGTACGTGTCCGCGTGTCGTGTGCGTGTCTGGGTGTGTGCGTGTGTTTAGGCTATTTCGTTGCCTCTAGATACAGGGTGCGCTGCTGTCGCGGACGAGTTAGGAGTCAGTTTCTTGAGGTTTGAATATATAAGCGCGATTTACACCGGAAGAGACGTCGGAAAAGAAAGTTGTGAGCACAAGCTTTTAAAAGAACAAGCAAAAGAAAATGACATTTTGCAATTTCGTTTTAAAAAGATAATTCGCTATTTAGCGAACTAAACTTGGCTTTCATCGCTGAAACTGTGAATGCTCATTGGCTTTGGTTTGGTTTATTTGGTTAGTTTGGTTAGCAATTTGGTTGGTTGGTTGATTTGGTTAATTTTGCTAAAAATTGGTTAGCAAAGGTGTCGCTCTTTCATAAAAATCATAATTATTTTAAAGTAAAAACACAAAGCTAGACTTTTTTTAAAAAAATTATTTTTCAACAGAGTGGTCTTGTACCCTGGCTTATCTTTAGACCAATCCTCCATAAAACCTCTGTATATCTTTGTGCACTTTATACTTTGAACGATGGTTTTTAATTTTCATATTTTAAATCGTTTCATTTTCAAATTGATTTTAAATTTTACATTATATATATTCGAACAAATTCTGTTTGATAATTCTTTATTTTGTCACGTATTCGGAATCGAACATTTTCAATTCTCATTTCCGAAATCTGTCCATGATAATAAAATAGTGTTTGATTTTGTAGGCAATTTATTCGAAATTTAGCGCCGTTTAAGCTCGTATCTGAGGATGATGATGTATGTGTTAACTCATGTTGGGTCATTCTACCTCAATATAGCGTCACAATAAATAATTGTGATAGTAATGCTTCAAGATTGACTCTAAAACGTGTGATATTAATTTGTTTTTTGAATTTTCTATGCGTGTTTAAGGCAATGTTAATAATTTTCGACCAATGTGGTTTTTCAGTTGGTTTATCAACGCAGATTTTCTGGCGGAGTTTTGCAAAACTCCAAAATTACACTCGCTTACTTCACATTATGAAAATTTTAAACGCATACGTTCGAGACGCAAACTCGACGGGGACACGTAACAATTTGAAATATATCTTCTGAATTGTTAACCTAAATTTCGTAGCATGTGATAGGAATGAATTGTTACCCCTACTTTTATTGCGACGTCATTTTTCAATTTCAGTTTAAAAAAGTCCTGATACCTGTCTCTTCCTCCCCCGTGTAATCCTGTCCCATTGAATGTCGTCAACGTTGACGACGATAACTAGTCAGAATTGGCACCTACGTTATTAATCCTCCCATATTTGGCTGCTAGCTCTCTATACAGGTAGGGTCCAGGCTTATATACAAGTTCGAGTCCGAATGCACACACTTTCCTATATGGTGTGACAACTGTATCATTATTTTTTTTTGTTCCAATTGTCGTTATCTGCGTTTGATCGCTTCGGCTGTCTGCGATTTGGATGGCTTCGTGTTTCTGGCAGCGGATGCGTTTTTTCTCCTTTGATATATATATTGCTCGTTCTCTCTCTCTCTTCGCTGGGCCGGGGGATCTTCTTCGACGTCGTTCCGTTTCACGAGCCAAAAATAAATGAGAGTAAAATAATTGGCGCGGCAAACCCCGCGATCAAACTGCAATAAAAGGCTCCGCTACAATAACGACGTTCTCACATATCTCTAAACGAGAGCGTACATATATATATATATATGTTTTTTTTTTCTTCCTTTTTGGTCCGAATGCCCAACGTGTGTTATATGCAAATTAGATGTCTCACCTATAAAATATTAATGCCTGATGTTTTGCATTTGGCTACAGACGCAGTTGAAAATTGGGCACGAGTATAGCTGTGCGAGGCAACAGTGCGTTTGGGCGCCAAAATCCATATGACTGCGATCGTTGAGACCTTCTCAACACATATTGCGATCGATTTTGTGAAATGAAGAGATGTAGGATTCCATTTTTCGACGACTATTTGCATATTTATCGACTCTGGTAGTATTAAGGCTAAGACAAAATATTGCATAATGCTTAGGCAAATTTTCAAATTTATTGTGCTTTTTATTTAGATTTTGGGAATATTCAATTTTTTTAAACTCATAAACATTCGAGCCTTTGTTATTAGAATTATTCTGTATTTTGTTGTCATGGCGTTTATTTCAACAAAGAAGCTTAGGCATTTGAAGTTTTAAATTAGTTTCGCTCTCCATAGTTGTTTTGTCTAGTTTATTTACGACAATAAGTACAGTAAACATGGCATTGGTTCATGAGGAACGTAAAGTATTGCCAACATTGATTCAAATATTGTGGACACATCAGGTATTTTTAAAATCGTATTTTCAACATGTGTAATTCGTTGCAACTCTGGTCATTTACCAAAGTCTCGTGTCTGGTGATCAAAATAAAATGTACTCTAGTCGCGGCAAACAGTGATGTGGTACATAACATTTAAAATTCGTTGTTAGATATGACACAACATTGGTCATTGAATACGATTTACCTTCGAAGTTTAGACGATAAAGTAACATATAACTGTTACCCCTGAAAGGTGGCAATCACACAATGTCGCTGTGTAATGCTAGTTAGCTCGTCGCCCACCAATGAGTGCGTAGGGTATCGAGTACAGAAGTCAAAAATGAAGAGATCCTTCAACAAAAAATTACAATCATCGCCTTAATATATTTGGTGTATCGTAGAATTACAAATATAAAGAGTAAATGTCGTCGGATTGTATTGTATAAAAACAAAGAAAGGGTAATAATGCTTGGCACAGGGCACGACTGGGGGAAACGACGACGTCCGAGTTGGCAAGACTCGGTCAGATACAGAAAATTAAAAGAAACGAAGTTTGCATATTTCAATCAAAATGATTGAGCACCCCAAGACCCAATACCCAAGACGTCACTACCCAATAAATTGAGATAATATAAAGGAATTGCTTACCATGTTTCTGGTTACAGAAGTCATATAATGAATTTACGCACTCCACTCATAAGGGTCCATGAAAGGATCTCTAGATGGATCCATCCTATGGGCTACTGGGTTTTCCCATACCAACTTATTACAACGTAATTCGATATTTGGGAATAGGAATAACTACCCATAGTTATAGACGTTTAGGAATATTGATCAACTATTGATAATATTGGTAACTGCCGCTAACCCTTCTCCCTCTTTGGTAGTGACCACATACTGTGTGGGTTTGTAATGACGTAATCATGTAGCTTTGTTTGATTTAAAGTCAAAGTGTATCACAAAATCACACCTTGTATCTAGGATAAGTTTTATTAATTTTATTTAGTTTATGCTGCTGTTTATTCATCATTGACGCATTTCCAAATGTGGAGATTTTAATTTGTTTCGCAAACAGAATATGAGATAATATGTATAATTTATTTATATCATTTAATTTGTTGATCGAATTACTTCATAAGATGCATTTAGGTCACTGGTATTGCTCAAGTATTTTCGAAAATAGTTTTATTTAGAATTTTTCTTTTCTTGTTCATGTGTTAAAGTTCAATTTTTAATATAGACCCATTTTTAATTTCAATTTATGTTGAAACAACTATTCAGAATTAATTTTAGTTCAAGAAAGTTTCCTACGTTTACCGCAAATTAAATTGGCTATTTTAAGACAAAAGCCGTCGTCAAAATTGTTTTCGAGCCAATCGAGTTCGTTTTTCGTCTCACAAAAACACACGCTTTTATGAATCAAGAGTTTTTTAAAAAGCGAGATATAAACATAGGTTGGACCAAATGACGAAACTTTATAGTTTCAAAAGGCCTGCTTTTTTACTACGTTGTTGAAGAAACGATTTTTTTGTTAGCAACATCATTTCGTTAGCACAACGTTTTTGTTAGTCGCCCGACGTCATACATACAATAAACGCGATCGCTCTATCGATTGACGTATTGGCTTCGTGCAGAGCACTAACAATGGTGGCTCACATCGATCGCAGCGCCGTTTGGCGGCAGAATCTCACAACTCGTCGATAAGGCGAAGCGTCGGGACAGATGTTGCACAAAATGATTTATTCCAGACGCTCGAACAACAAATTTTTAATCGTCAACTAATTAATTGCGCTTCCAGAAAATTAATTTGAAAAGTCATCAGAAAATCCTTTAGACATTTTTAATTTTGGAGCTAAACGAATAAATCACGTGATATCGCCTAGTGACCACGATTCGACCAGGTTCTGTGCTGCTTGCAACCTTCTCACCGTCTGGTGTCGCACGAAGCACTCTGCACGAGGCGGATAGGACGTTCGATATATGCATTGTTATTTTTTGGTCGATCTAAGGTGCCTTCGCGCGCTTTTATTGTTTTCTGCGGTTTGAATGCTTCGTTTTCCGGGTTTTGGGTTTTTCGATCGAAAGCGCTCTTTGGTCGCTCTCACATGCGCCCGACACACGCAACCGCTATTTTGACTTCAAATCGCGTTGGTTGAAATTTGGAGGCGATCTTTGTCAGACAAAATAGTCGTCTTGAAATGAAATTCAATTTTGAGAGTAAAAAAAATATCGCAACGACCAGAGGGGGCTTGTCTCATCATTTATACGAAAACGCCATTTATAGCGAAACTGCTTTGTATTTTCTAAAGTTGGGGGAGACAATTTTTTAATTTTTTTTAAAATTTCGTTTTAATTAGTTTTTATGTCATATTTTTATGAATGACAGTCATGTGAGAAACGAACCAATGGCTGGTATGGTACCATTCATTATTCAGAGTACAATTTTTTTTAATAAAAAATATTATTATTCCTATCTTGCATTTTCGACATATGATGTTGAAAGTTTGGATGATAAATTTAATTTTTTTAAACCTTTTCTTTGTGATTATTCCAAGTTTTATTCGCATGATTGTAATGGATGCCATGCGTTCGGTGTGACTAGTGTATTTAAAAATGTTTCGCGAGATACGTGTTAGGACAGTGCAATTTATAGTGAAAATATAGCCAGTACATCCTTGATATTTCTGATGCATCAAATTATAAGAAATTTATCTCCACAAAGGCCGCCAGTGTTTTGAATTTTCTGAATGGTGCACGAATGAAATAAGAGAAACGGTTCTGGCAAATTCAAGATGGCCGCCTTAATAATTGAGCAATTTGCGGTCATAGGTTTTTTTTTTAATTTCACTGTAGTCGTCACTGCGCTACAAGAGTTTCTGTACTTAGTCTATAATTTCCAAGCTAATATACCGTATAGTTTTTCGTATCTTGCGAAGTCGTTTTGAATAATGGATGCTGGGAGGAGACCGAATTCACTCTTCGATATACGAAATCAACGCACGAATGCGCTAAAATGGGGTTCATGTACTTTTTGCGAACAGAGGGCGCCACTCGACCTGACGCGATAAGCCTTCGACTACTCTACCCCCCTACTTCGTTCGCGCCAATGTGTATGTGTTGTATGTGTGTGTTTGAGCCCTGCGTCGTGGCAACGTGTCACTTCATTAGCCCATCGACAATTGCCGACGTAATTAACAATGGAAAATCAATACCCCGCGGCCGCCGCCGTTATACTCTGCTCACCCCAATCTCATCCCCCCCCCACCACCCTTCCCTTCCCAACAACTGCCTCCTCTCCCAGCGATCGAGCGAGATCTGGCGGCTTCGGCGGCATCAGCGGTAGGGGCAGCGCCGTATCATTATCCGGCATTAAAAGTGGACCCGCCAGGCATTAGAACGCGAGCGCTCGCGCGCGCCCCAACCCCCGGCTCACACAGTCGACGCACGCACCCGGAGAGTTCGAACGGGTAGAGTGCACCTGGCGTAGAATTTCAAAATTGAATGTGTAGTGTGTCCATAGACATTGGGGCTACTCACGTTATAATATCGCCTTGTGGTGTTGCGGGTAGGGCGACGTACCGGCCGTGTTCAATTTGTATTTTGGTGTGTGTGTGGAAAGAATTGCCGTGTGAAGTCGGAGAGGTCACCTTCCAGGTGGTTTGTTCTCGCTCCACTTTAGTATATCCTTGCAGAGCACCCCGGATCAATTTCCTATGTGCCAACCTTGTTCCCCTTTCGCTACTGTATATCCCACCGCACATGTATTCCTCCCCCCCCCCCAAACCCCATCACCACCCCTCCTCCCTCCATCAACCCCTTAACTAGATCCCACGTCACACCCTGCCGTGTGATTACTGGCGACTCGTATAGGAAATAGCTCGGCAGGGGGCGCTAGCTGACTTCCTCCGCCCAGTACCACCCGCACATCTTTCCCTGCCTGTTTCCATCTGCCTCACCTATAAATAGAGGCCTGCCTTGATGTACTTGTAAATCGGGTTGAAACGTTACCTCTTTTTTGTAGGTGGTGTGTCTGTCGATTATCCGAAAAAACCCCACAGAAATGTCGATATTTCGAAATTCAGTCAATGCTGATTGAAGTTTGGTTTATTGGTTAATTGGGTACAATGAAATGAAATTAAACATGAAGACAACAAATAATATATTTGTTTAACTGAATACGAAAGCTAAAAAAAAGTAAATTTTCAACGCCGATTAAATGCTTAGGAATTGAGGCGAGAAGAAAGTCACTGTTTATTGGTGAACTTGTGTTGGTTTAGATGAAATGCGTTGGTTTTGATTTTGAAGAAGATCCTCGTATAGATCCAGCAATGCCAATAATCGTATTAAAAATAAATTTGGTCTTGGAGATTCAATTGATTTGGTCATGTAACTGGCAACGATATTCTGATTTGGGCGGAATTATCTTTACCATTTTCGACACGCTGTAAAGAGAACCGCGACTGAATTTTAATTGTTTAGACTCATATTAGAATTATTGTAAGGGAAATGAGAAGAAAAAACGAGTAGCCAGAATTTTCAAAATATTCTCGAAAAATGATGCCACAAAATAATAAAACTATGAAAAAGTAAATATTTCAGAAAATGTCAATTACACGACACCAGGTTTGAGAAATAAAATAATCTGTTAGAATAGTTCTCATTCTGTTTTGAGAAATAAAATAATCAGTTAGAATAGTTCTCATTAGGTGCATTGAAATATG
>JAQGBY010007062.1:0-12244 GCA_034698785.1 Mycogona germanica | reverse complement strand
TTAGCACGTGAAAAATCAGTTACTTCACATTTAACGTTTGCGTTTATCGCGTGTCATCGTGTAAACGTAAAATAGCCTATAAATTTAAACATTTAATTTTTTATTTCATTGGTGGTTACTGTAAACCCAGGCAAAGCCTGGTTAAAGGATAAAGATGGAACAAAAAACCATGGAAACTCGACTCGACTCCATAAACAAAAATATATAAATGGTAATTTGTAAAACGTGTATTTAAAAATACATCGCCCTTTATGTCATAACCCAGATATTGGAATAAAAATTAACCGATTCGATGAGCCCGATTTCCATCGGATAGAAGCGAAAAATTGCAGCTTCATGTTGTATTTAGGTGTAAACTGAAAAATCGTTTCTTCGAGGAGCGGCTCCTTGGAGCGTTTTGTCGCTCCCATCGCGAATACATATTGTTCCTATTGTGAAGGGAGCCTCGCATGGGATCCGTTTACTGGGCGCTTTCTGTGCGCTCACTCACGGCTCCGCTCCGCTCTTCTCTCTCCATCAACGCCAATGGCACAAGAGCGTTCATTTTTGACGCCAATTTTTCATGGATCAGCGCCTCTACCGATAAATATTTTCATTAAATTGACGTGCAGCGCCATTTGTTGATCAAGTATTACAACGGCGAGTGAATGGAGCACTGCATCACTCAGTATAGATGTAAATGCCAAAGATCGTAGGAACGTCCTCCTTTCTCCAGCTACCGGAAAAGATCGGCTCCTTAGCGAGCTGATCCTTTCTAGTGTAAACCCCACTTTAGTGGTGGTGGCTGTAATGGGCCCCTCATGACACAGACACGCCATTACAGGCTCGAATCCTCTGCATCTTTTGACACACGTCTATCCATAGGGCACTTACTCTTAGACCGTTCAGTCCTAGGCATTGTTTCACAGAGCGAGGGCCTTTGAAATTTGACGGATGCTACGATAGGGCTCGCGCTTATTATATTTATATTCTACAAAATGTCTAGAGTAATATTTGGACGCCACCGACCCATTCCATTTTATAGATTTGCTTTTCCTTGTGTTTCGGGGCGATTCGCAACGCCAGCCTTTTTAGTGAGGGCCCGATGTGTGCAAATCCCAAACAGTCCACCCCCATTAGGTCGGCTCATTTACGACGGAATTTCTACGTGTGTCCCCGAGTCACGCAATTTAGGGGAACGCGTTGCTTGAGCATTTTAGTGGTGCTTGGGTGCCTCGGCGGGACAACATAACCTTGCATATATACAGAGTACTGTACGCGTAATGAAGCACATGTGATGCTCATTCGATTTGTTCAAAGCGCTCATTGGCGCGTTTCTGTGTATGTGTGTGTGCATTTTTCCAAATTGTGTTAAAAGTGGTGGTAACGGCGGTGGTAACCTAACCACTCTGGAAGAAATGTCATGCGATTGGATACAATATTTCAGAAGTTAATGATTAGATTTAAGGGGGGGTTGTTTAATTCAAGCGTTGTCTTGAAAATGAAAAGTGATCCTATTTCTTGTTATAAAGAATATAAATTGATATGTTAAGTTGGCATTTCTGTAAAGGTGGCGTCATTCCAATGTGCGTGTAGCCATTACAAATGACGCTATACTCTACCTATATGCAAATCGGGCAAGTCGACAGTGGGGGGGAACTGGGGCAATATAAATTAATGTAGGGGAGAGTAAAAAGTGCCTGCGACTGGCGTAAAATATTACTAGAAACTTAATATATTTTATCGTCTGTTTGTTGCGACAGTTTTCTGCGCGAGTGTCAACCGAATATTCCGAACCTATGTTTTAGACGTCAGGAAAAAAAGTACTACTAAGAACTAGTAAAAATATAATATAAGGAAAGCTCAACGTCTGAAACAAAGAACCAAACTGAATTTTATTTTAACCAATCAACTGTAGTTAACCGCACTACAGGCGTTTTGTACCCTTCATGGTGTTCAAGCGGCACTGTGCGAGGGGCTACGGGGATCGAAATTTTCGAGAGCCCGCGTCGGGAATCGAACCCTGGATCGCCGAGCCACAGTCAGTCGTTAAACCAACTGGTCTGCGACGAGTCAAACCATACGAATACCTGCACCAAGACACCTATCTAAAGTGAATTATCAAATGCAACGTTTTAATAATGCAAGCAGTTTTGGAAAAGACGCAGAATAAAATAAACATATTCAGAAAATAGTAAGTACGTAAAATAAGCACATGTGCGTAAGAAGATAAAAGTACTAGAATTGTAAAGAAAAAAAATCGAATTTACACAAACTAAATTTCACAGCAAAAAAAGAAGGATTTTGAAGAAAATAGTTAAGAAAATAACCAACATTTGTTGACACGTATGAAGTAAAACTATTAAAAAATTAATAATAATAAAAAACAAAGCTAGATGGAATAGCAATAATTGATCAAAGATCACTGAACTGAAACGTCTACGCAATTAGTTATCTTTTCCTGTTGAATAGATTTGCTGACGACATTCTTATTTTATATATATTGAATATATTTTTTATCGGAAATGGTAAATTGGAAACAGCACCGAATGAAGAAGATAAACCGAGTGGCGAATTCGCTTTTATAATAATATTTTACTATTATTTAATTAGAACTGGTAATTGCGAAAAATTAAATTTAAGATTTATATCATCCAGACGTCCTAACAAATCTTTCTCATTATATTTCTTTAGTTACGTATGTTTTTATTTGAATACCCGAAAAGCGTATTCTTATAGAACGGAAACCCAGCTGGCGCTCATTTATTACTAATCATACATTAATTCTGGACCCAAAGGTGCTAGCAATCTTTGTTTAGGTTAAAATTAGATTTGCATGTGAAAGATCTGTGGAAATAATTGCGACATACGAGAGATCGTATCACTTGTTTCCAGCAGATATAAATTACTAAACTAGGTGTGCACTGTATGTTTCAGTTTGAAATACACTTTTGATAAATGTGTGGCCTTGCTTGCTTCCCTCGCTTTGGTAAAACGCAATACAAGCTTCCACGTAGTGATGTGCGACAGTCGTAGGGGGTATTTCCTAAAAATATTAATTGCAGTTAACCCCGGGGCGGTCAGGGCTGATGGGTGGTGCGGCGGAAGAGGCGGGAAACTTGTGCCTCATAGAACGGAAAACACGGTAGACAATTTATTTTTTCGTGTTTCATATCACTTCCGTCGCCCCGTCATACCCCTTTCACGGAACTGTCGACAATTTATGGCCGGGACCGACTTCCGAAAGTAAATTGGCCATTTGCATAAATTCTGACCGAGGCTTCACACCGTGAAATAAAATACTCCAATGTATGGTCCGCTGGACAAAAACGCCTATGAGTAACGACGAACGTCTGTCGTGGCGAGCGACCATTGAATGCTGATAGAGGGCGTAATAAATGGCTTCCATTATAAACTCAAGTCGGTGACTAATAAATAAAGAAGTTGTAATCTGGTAAACTGCGTTTCGCCGAGTTTTGCCTTTAGAGCAAGAGGACCAGCGAACTGAACTTGCGAGCGCAAATGGATTTGTGTAATGAACGTCAAACAGGAAATGCGCCACCACACTATTTTAATTTGTGTTCGTTTCCTGAACCCACTATTTTAAAAGCGAGGGTTCTCTGGTAAATTAACGGTTAACCTTTACGGGATCAATTTACGAAATGTGACGCTGTTACGCTGCAAGGGCGCGCCAAAAATAAACAAGTGCACCGCTCACGTAATTAACTCTCGAGAGCTTTATCATTAAAACGTTTTTTAAAAAATTGCAAAAAACCAACACGAACACAAAAACAGTTGCAGCACAAAGTTGATGAAGATACTCAGTAAAAATTGGTTTTTTAAACTCCAAAATTCGCTTTTCTACCACTAATGGGTGTCACTGCCAAAGATCTGTTTACTCGGAAAGTTTGAGACTGTCAACACCCACATTTTTAAATTTAAATTCAAGTTGAAATAGATCTAGTAAATGGTTGAGGAGCGCGACAACAGTCTAATGTAAATAAATCAAAGCAAATTGTGCTGTAAACTCACCGTCTCTGCCTTCGCCCTGGGCAACAACCTTTGGATCGACGTATTCAGGCCTGCGACCAGTTAGCCAACTGGTAAATTTTTGTAGTTTGGAACTGGATTCAGGCACGAACATCGCTAACCTCCTCGTGTGACTGTTAAGCGTTATAATTAAAATGAGTTCGTTTGATCAGTAATTAAATGACAAAGGTAAAAAAATGTTCTACTAAATTCAGATAATCGATTGTTTACCTTCCGGGGTTGATGGGAATATAACAGCTGCCGTAGCCTCGAACAACATCGTTTCCAAATGAATCGAGACCATAGACACTCACAACAAGTTGAGGCCCTAGAGACAAATACAAGACATGATTTACATATTGTTTTTATTATAGTTTCTAATAAAAATATATATTAATGTTTGTAAAACTCTATAAACTAGAAAAATTATCGCCTCTTACACAAAATTTCAACCAGGCATTGATAATACTTTAATGAATAAATCGAATAAAAGTAGAGGAGACGTCTACAATATTCGTGAGAAAAAAATACTTACATCCATAAGGGCTAGTGCTCTTGAACGTAATGTCTAGGGGGAAGTTCCAGACGAATAGCTGCCGCTCGTCTTTGCTCTTTTTTGTCATCTGAGACATCCCTTCTTCCAAACCCTTTCACAAATTGGGGCGAAAATCATTAAAATAAAATTATTACAATCTGGTTTAGCATTATATAGCGCACTTCAATACTTGTTGAAAAGTTTTCAAAATTGGAATTATTAGCAATTAATTAAATTAAATTGGCGTTCCTACCGTTGTAATTGCCCAGTCGGGGCCATGGACAAAATTATATTTGCAGTAAATGTCATCAAAATTAGGAAACTGGATGAAATCGACACAAAAAATAAGAACATGATTTCAATTCAGGTTCGACATAAATCGCATTGAAAGAGCATTCTGTATTGGGGCAATATTTAGTTTTCAAACAAATGCAACTTTAGATATAGATTAGATTATCGCCGAGCCGTGGCTTTATGGTGATTTCCGTATGTGTGGCGAGGAAGATGTTGATATATTATTTCTTACTTCTCCAGATTCGATTTGTCCAGCCACCATGACGAGAAAGACGGAGCTCGACGAGGCCATGTCACCTTTTGTTCAAATTGTCTGGCTTACTGCACCTGCATCCTCAAGACAAGTTAGTCGGTTGATAGCTCATATATCGTGATGGCTTTTGAATCTCGTAAGTTTGGATACGTTTTTCTCAAGCCAGTTAACAGACAACTTTTGTGGAACCCCAAAAGTTTATCCCTTCTGGCTGCTTGCTATATACGGCCTAGTCAGGCGAAGTTCTAGGCAGCGACTTCACCACTTAATATGAAGCCAAAATTAGGTTCTAATTGACGTAACTTTGCTCAAGTATTTCAAGGCTGATTTACAAATTCAATAAACTTAGCTGCATTCATAAAATCCACTGAATAATCGAGAAACTAACTCGATCTTCGACACTTTGTTGTTTGTGGTACAGACGCCATTTGTAACCATAGCAACAGGGTTTGAGACTTTTACCATCAGGTGGCAGCACCATACAACAAGAATTGCTTGTAAATTGTTCTGCATTCGGCCACCAGATGGCAGCACAACCCATTGATGGCTTCTGCGGTTTGGCGCTACAATTTAAATAATAACTCATATTAAATGTTTCTCAATTTTTAAAGAGACATCAAATACTTCCAAAAATAAATTTATTTTGACGAAATTGATAAACTGCCATAACTTAAATATTTTTTTGGGTGCGGTTTCTTCTTAACCTGACGAATTCAGTGTAAAAACACGTTTCCAAAAGCATAGAATGTGTAGCTTCTTGTTAACAATTTGTTACAATGAGCATTTATATGACGCAATATAAACGAGAAACGACACAAAATAAAATCTAAGAACATCGTAAATATACATTTGTTTATTCTATTATGACCAAAAAACTATAAAATACCATGACGATACCGCCACCAAAAATGAGGTAATTCTGCAGCTGTAACAAGCCACAATTTATCAATAACTCCACACATTTAAAAAATATATTATTGGCTTGTTCAAAAAATTCGAACATTTTGAACCAGATCAGTTTGTCGGCAATCTTAATATAGCAGAGATAGTACATTTTACCCCATCACCTCATAATAAACACGCCATCAACTTATCGATAATTTAATACAAGTGCATTTTAAAGGCAATCGCTCAAAAATAAATTGTAAAATTATGTTATAGAATGGCAATGAGTTAAGATTCAGTAGACCAACAATTGTTTATTATGACAATTCGTGAAGACCCAATAAAAATAAAAAATATGGTAACATGGCGATAACAGTAATTTATAAAATTTGGCATATTTTAACAACGCTTCAGAAAAAACCATGTCCAGTTTTTTTTTTATAAGATCTAAAAATATTTTTTCTAATATATTTTAAAATATTGATATAACTAGATTTTCTAATTAAAACAATTATGCGGTGCAGTTACAAATCCATGATGTACCCCCAACGATGGAAGCCCCTCAAGTGCATATATCAAAAATACCCAATATATATTTGTGCGTTCTATATTGAGTTTAACTCAACCAGTGGAGACTTCTTATTGGATCATGACCGCATGGGCCCCATCAGTCGGCGCACAGACGTAGAAAGTCGGTTCGCCTTTGTAGTTTTTCTTGGTTTCGGGAACGAAAACAAAAAATATTATCACCGCACTCACAAAAAATTCATAAGATAAAAGAATTGCTCTCAATACTGTTATAATACCTTGATGTGATTGATAACAGCATCGACAGCTGATTTCTTCACCAACGTAACAGTGCACCCACCAAAGCCTCCTCCGGTCATTCGAGAACCGTAGACGCCATCCACTTCCAATGCAGATTCTACCAAACTGTCCAGTTCAGGACATGACACTTGGTAATCGTTCCTGCAATTAAGAATGTTTTAACGCAATTATTAAATACGTGAATTAACGCAATACTAGTATCGATCATTGAATTTCAAAAATAAAATTGCCTCATTACGAAACACAAGTTTTTATATAAAGGGATAACTGAATAAAGAATCAAACCCGGGATAAGCAAATTTAACATTTGATTTAACTTGAATCGTCTTTGTAGAAGATAAGACTGAGAAACCGTTCCAGAAACCACTGTAAAATGAAGTAAGATTTAACAAATTACGTTTATTTGATTTTTAAAAGAACATATTACCTAAGTGAATTATGACTGTCTACCATGAGCTTGCCAAATTTAACGAAATCGTTGTTTTTCAATGCACTTGCAGCCTCGCTGGTCCTCTCAATTTCAGTGATGACGTGACGCGCACGTTTATAGACCTCGTCCGAAAGTTCTTTTCCCACCTTGATACCTATGAGAAAAACAGAAGAATTTTTTTAAAAAGACATATTCGTTGTTGCGAAATATAAAATTCGAAGTACTCTCACTAATCCAATCTTCAGACATCATTTCAGGTCTTACCTTCCAGTTCTTGGATAGTCGCGTTTCTTAGGAAATCCTTGCCCAACGCCTTGGCAGCCTCTTCGCAGTGACGTCTTCGAGTGGGATACTCGCTGCCCGTAAGCTGGTGTCTCACGTTGGAGTTGGTGACGAGAATAGCCAGGTCTGGATTATTTAAAGGCACTAGTTCTGCCTCCATTGATCTGCACGACACACAATTCATATATCAAAAAACGAAAAACGCATTTACATATTGTCGATTCGAATCTTTGCGCTAGTCTTACAAGCAGTCTATGAGTAGTGCGTGATCCTTTTCGCCCATGGTGATGATGAACTGGTCCATTATTCCGCAAGGCATGTGAGCAAAATCGTGCTCGGCCTTTTGGCACGCCAAAGCCTTGTCCTTTTTGCTGAAATATATTATAAAAAATCCCCACATCAGTAAAGATTCACGGCTGATTCGGGCCTTTATTTCCCTAACCAAGAGAAGCGACGTTCAATATGCCGACCTGGTGGTCCGATTGTTTGTCAGTTCTTCCAAGAAGGTGTACACCGCCACCTCCAAAGATGCCGAACTGGATAGACCACCTCCCAAAGGTACAGACGAAGTAATGACTGCATCGAATCCAGTCAGCGGTCCTAGATGTCGAGGAGAAAATATTTATTCCAACCCACTAAGTAGTATTTTACCTCAGAAAATAAACATAATTTACTCATCGAATAAGAACTAAGCATTAAGTATTTGATTGAATAAGACCAAAATTGATGATCAATGAATGCTGAAAGACAATGGGGCTGTTTATGAGTAGCAAAAAATCCAAGACAAAATTGATTACTAGACATACAGAAATTGAAAATGAAAGTAAACAAGCCAGATCGAAGTCTCCTATCAAAATATCAAAGAACGATGTGCTTAAGCAACGTTAGTCTCCGAGAAGATAATTTAATACGACCTTGGCAATGACAGACAATCATTGTTTAACCAAAAAAAAATATATAATAAAATATAGATAAGCAATATCAACCAACACATATATCACCTTTGAAACAAGATATCACTCCTTTGACATAGTTGACCCAATTGGGGATTCCGGGTGTGAGAGGCGTGGTCGGTGTCGGCACCAAAAATTCGACCAGCCGAGGGTCATCAGCCGAATCACTTAACGTCAACACCCGAATGACGTTATCGTCTCTCTTCTTGCCGATAACCACAGTGTAAAGCGGAATTGCCTTCGGGGAAGATGGGGAGAAAAATAAAACACATTATCTAGATCAAATCATTTCCAACCAATCAGGGAGCTGGAAAGACAATGACTGTTTATTTTGAAATTAGATAACCCCATTAATCATCATCATCATCAATTATCCGGCCAATCATTCATTCATAATCCAATTGAAATGAAATATGATACATTGTCGATACGTGCAATAAATCATTGATAAAATTTATTGAAGTCTCCATCAACCAGTACTGAAGCACTAAAAGTGGTACAGAATATCGTGTAATGCTATTTATTCATTACTCGGGAATTCGGTCGTCTGATGAGTGATGGGAATCTAACGATTAGCGGAAGCGATAGTTTACATCCTATCCTTTGTGTTTGATTCGTTTCTGAAAACTCGCATTGGAATGCATTCAATAGCGCATATACAACTCGATTAAACTAAAAAACTAATATTGTTTAACTTAAAATTAAAACATTAAACAAATTGATTAAGTCGATTCATTTTATTTCGATTAAGTCTATTAAATTATATTCGAATGCTTCAGATAAACGCATCTGGCTCTGGCCTCCGCAGGAATTTTATTGTCGACGTTTATCATTCTGCATGACGTAAAGTCCAATTATTTGAGTATTAATAAGCCCAGACAATATTTGGTTAGCGAAGAAGAAACCTTAATTCAGTGGTTAATGAAGCTTGAAAAATTCTTTTGGCAAGCGGCTGAGAGCACAAATTATTAACCCATCATTGTTCCTCAATTTTGGAAGTGGGCCAAATGATTATTTTATAGAGACATCCGAGCCATCATCGCACAGTAAGTAGCAGTAATAACTTTCTGATTCTGCATGAATGACTATCTTGCGCAAACTACCTTTCCCAATAGGAACATCCTTTAAAAAAAATTACGAATTGTCTCGTTAAATATTCAAAGGGAGTCCACAAATACCCATTCGGATAACATACGCCTAGTTGCTTACGTGTCATATGATTTTTTAAAACATAACACCACTTCATAAGTTAATGATATATACTGAAAAGATTTACATGCAACGTAGGTAATCAGCTTACATATAAATTGTTTTTGCATGCAATTAGTATAATTAGTCAACAATATTTCAATTAGTAAAATATTCCTGCATCTGTATAATTTTATTCCAAAACGTGAGCAAAATATGAATTGATCATTGCATCTCGCAATAAAACTTGTCAGTAATTTTCATTCGTCTGACCTAACGTGTAGTCATTGGAAACAATTACCATTGACAATAAGTTACAATGTAGGGGGCTTTAATTATCCAAATGTTACTGAGTTTTTAATTTTGCGAGGGCCACGCCCTCGATTTTCTTGTCCAAGGTCACCAATTGCCAGGAGAACAGCTAATATGCAGGTAGGTTGTCATTAATTTAATTACAACTCGTTAAAAAAATGCCTACCGTTGGAAACACGAATCCCCCATTGTAGTCCGTGTGTTCTCCAATGAGGTTTACACGACCTGGTGCTGCGGAGTAGACATCGGGCTGGGAATTAAAATTCTCTTTAAATGCTGCTGTCCCTTTTTCGATTAGTTGTTGCAAGTCTGAAGACATTTTTGGAATTCGTGGCTACCCGAGAAATTCGGTTTTAACGAATGACCTTTACCAACGTCAAATAACGGAACAACTTTTGCCAACCTTCTTTTATGGCATCTCGCAGACGTCAGATTTTAAAACTCGTTTTTTGTTATCAAATCCCTCGTGTTCCCTATCTCAGCGCAAATGGTAATCACACTGGAAACAATACGTGCCAATTACTGAGCCGTCTACAGAGAGGTTGAACCGCGCTTTCCATAGAACAACCAGCTTGCTTACATTAGGAATCTCCGACATAATTTATCGTCTGCTATCTAAGCGATGCCCGATTGCCGCCGATATCCATAAAATATCTTTGAATTCGATTTACGCGCAGTTTTGAATATTTCAAGTACACTTAGCTATTTTTATATTTGCTAAATATTACAATAAAAATTAAATCTTTGAATAATTTTGCTGTAATGGTCATAAACTTAATTCCAAAGGTTCGATGGGAAATTAGGATTTGACAGCCTGTCTCCGGGTAACAGCTGTGAATGGTGAAACGCGACAAGTCAGAGGGTTAGCTTTCTTACGACTGAATTTTGTTGTTAATTTAATATGAAATTTCACTAGCAGTCACTGGATTATTTCGAGGAGTTTCATCGGTGTTGCTGTTGCTATATTTTGCTTTGAAGATGTCAGTCAGTCATCCTCTTTTGAAGGAGTTGAAAGGTAAGAAAGGGGCGTCCCATCAATGACTATGGTCATTCAATCATTAGGCACAGATCCGGATGGTCTTAGGGTGCGTTTGTCATATTCAGTTATTCCCATTTTTGTAAGTTGGAAGTTTTCTCTAATGCATGACGTAGCAATCCGGATGACAAAATATGTGAACTTCTGCCAATTTCTGCATTGCAACATTTCGTTGGCCTGATTTCTGATGAGTATTTGAATGATCCCCAAGACAAGAAAAAATTTCAAATGGATGAAAAAGTGAATTGCTTAAAGGAAGTGAAAAGTTGCTTGTGAAAGTGTTTAAAGGAATCATAAATTTCCCCATTGCGGATCTATAACCACACACACTCATGTAATCTCATAGGTGTCATTACTGCACATTACTGTATGCACCTTGTAACGTTGTGTTTTATTACCATTTTAGTACACGTACTTGAGCTGCGTACGCAGGACGATGTGGTCGTGAAAGATGATCACACCAGACTGTTGCCCTTATGCGTCTGCATCGAATCCATATTGCGAGCAGGGCTGAGAAGTAAGTCCACGCCGATGCTAAATTTGATGCCGATGCGAACTGCTCAAAATAAATGTTGGCCTTAAGCGCCGTTTACACCAGAGAGATCGACTCCTTAGAAGCCGATCTTCTCCGAACACGCAGGAAAATATTAAAAATTCGCGTAATTCCAGCGACAGGAGTAGATCGGTTCCTTAGGGTAACTCCGATGTAAACCGCGCTTAAAGGTTCGAACAAAATGATTCATGAATGACCATAAAATTATGGTGAACGTTAAAAAATACCATTCGAAATAGGAAATTGTTTGGCTAATGTTTTCGATTTCACCTACAAATGTTGGAACAGCAACTTCGATGAACACGTGTTGAATCAATATGTTCGTTCAATAGTTTTAATTATGGTGGAGCCATAATTGATCCGTACTTTTGAAAATTACGCAAATTTCATGATTTTTCCTATTCCCTCTGTTAAAGCTTTCCGATATCATGCAAAATTATTAAAATTGTTTGGAGGTGAACATGTCGTGCTTAGACAAAAAAATTGGTTTCCGCCTGACGTGAAATCGTTTTTTGTGTTTTTCAAGAATTTTATTATGCCAAAAAAAATTTTGATGTCGTTCACAGTCCCAATTGAAAGAAAATCAGTAGTAAAACCAAAGGGGAAAATATTTGTGAGGCGGCGCCCCTTTGGCGCGCGAGCGGTCGGTTGGGCGTGAGGGGCGCTGGTGTGGCGGCGGCCCAGGGT
>JAQGBY010007061.1:0-12244 GCA_034698785.1 Mycogona germanica | reverse complement strand
TACAAAGTGACGTATTTCAGCGGTAATCGGCAATCGACAAGCGCCACCGTCAAGGCGCCACATTAACAGTACGAAATTTGAAAATTGAAATTGAGTCACGGAATTCGAAAGGGGGTACAGTTGTCTTAATTATGTTCAAGTTTCATAATAATCGGAATATTTTTGGCTGACTTATTAAAATAATTAAAAGGGGTTCATATTTTCAGGTTCACCCTGTAAGTCATATATTGATCGATTCATCTTGTTTTCAAATCCCCCGATAAGGGGCGCTGCATTACGGCGTCTCATTAAATTTATGTGTTTCAAAAACAAAACATTACGACTCGTCATAACCCAGTGGGTATTGCGACTGATTGGCTCTGCGGTCCCGGGTTCGATTCCCGGCGCTCCCGGGTACAGAACGCCTGTAGTGTGGTTGACTAAAGTTTTAAAAAAATGACACTCGGTAAAGAATACCGATGTGTGATATTGTTTTTATGATAAAGAAAACATCACCTCAGTGTTTAGCGATTTGACAGTCGTCTTTGTAATGACGAAAATGGATTCAGTAACACCAAGCGAGAGATGGACGCGTCAATAATGGCCTGGTTTGACATCATTCGGTTACATCTCTTAGGTCCGTTGTTACGACCGTCGTACGATTGCAGACAATCATCTATAATAACTCAAACTCAGACCAATTTTTATGACCTCGAAATACTCGTTTCGTTGAATTTTGTGGCTTTACGGCTGATCTTTCAGGCTCAGAAACAACTGTTGAACTTATGTGTTTGCCAGCCCGGCTCTGGGCCGATTCATTTTCGTCATTCCTGCGACGAAGTTCGTCCAAACCACTCGACCATACTTTCTCCGAAGACTATTTAAAAATAAATTCGCCTGGCAATGTGGCACTGTGATTTTCTGTTTACCATAAAACCTTATGAACAGTTTGGAATTCTTTAGCGTCATTTACAGACTCGGATTGCCATTTTGGAACACACAAGTATGAAGTGTCCCCTGTGCTTAGGAAATTTGAAAACATGACGCTGCGTTTGTGTCAAGTTTCAGAGGCACAGAGTATAGTCAACATTTCCCAAAGATAGGACACTTTGGTTTTCTATTCGGCCTCCCTGTATAAACTCGTATATTCGAATGTGAGTGGAAAGCATCGCTAAAACAACTGTAACTTTGCCATACTCTACAAGATAGCGCAATGTATTGTCCGTGTGACATCGAATGTCTGCACCTACTTTGGAAGCTCAGGATTATTCATCCGTCCAAAGAGATGTAAGATTACAAGGAAGAACTCATCGATATACAGTACATGTACAGCGGGGAAACAAATGTTTGCTGCCTTCTCTACAACAAATAAATAATCGGTTTTCAGCGTGAATGGTTTCCGTTTGTTGTCATTGATAATGTTGACACAATGGCCAGTCCGAACGCTATCGTGCCGTTTCACTAACGAGAAGATTTCAGTTTAAAAAATACGCGAATACGTGGGACTGAACATGAACTAGGTGACGCATAAAATATTTAGTTATTTGGTAGCGGATGGTAAGTTGAAAGTGGCGCCTCATGTGGTGAATATTGTACACCGTTCTCTCTCGTGGCGTCGGTTCAAACATTAGATGTTTGCAAATCAAGCAGCTTCACTGCACAATGCACAATGCAAAAGGTGCGGATGCTCCAGATGTATCCGGTATTGGAGAATTCTAATGATAGCAAATGAGAGGGGTCCCTTTTGAAAAGTAAATGAGCCGAAAAATCGCAAATCCCCAGCACACCGAAGAGTTATCGATTTTTCGATTTAGCCGAGTCCTCCTCGTACCACCCGCCTCAGCGAAACACAAATTATTTTAGGAATTTCTAATCGCGTTTTCGCGCATAAATTCGTTTCTGAAAACGGATTTAGTTGGATCATTTGCGGTGGTGATGCTTACAAATTAAGGATGAAATAGGATTTTTTTTAGACTACCTCTGCGGATTAGGCAAATCTTTCTGAAATTCTCAGGAATCTCTGATGTCGAGCAATCAATTAAATTTTCCGGTTCCTCCTACCCGAAATAACTTTCTTTCTCTGTTAAATTTGTGTGACGCCCTAAAAAATAAAGAAAGAGTACTCTGTTGCAATATCGAGGCCACGGAGAGTTATAGAATTTTCACCGAAAGTTTGATTTGCACTATTAGATGAGTTTGGATGCAAAGAAACAAGTTCCGTTCTATAAATGGTTGTAAATAAATAAACTGTTGGGGAAATATTTCAAATTAGGTAGAACCAAATCCGTTAAAGGTTTTTTGGGTTGTAATTTATTTACGACACAGACTGTACATAAATTTTGAGTTGAATCAGTGAAGTATATGAAATCGAAACGACAAATGATCTAAATTTAATATCAGTTCATCTTAATCGAGGTGAGTCCGTAACTATATATATTCATAAGTCGATTATTTACAATCTGACCGTTGTATGCATTTTCAAAAATATGCTATCAATATGATTTTCTAACATTACCTTACACACTACAGTAAGGCGTTGCAGTCAAATTTGTCGACGGTTACTTCAGATTCAATGCAATTATTCAGCAAAAGTAAGTTTCACATTTCCCATTCCCTATTTGGTTATAACCTACCCTATCTGGTTATAAATATTATACCGTCTTTTCTGCTTCATAGTTCGAAGAAGAAAAACAGGAGACAATGCTGCTGCTGGTAAAACATATTTCCCATATAAATTCAGCTAAACTTGTTTCATTAATTACACCCAGAAGAAGATTCGAACCCAAAACTTGAGCTCTGAACATAATGTCGATTCACGCTTGATTAATGCTTTGAATCTCCTGATCATCGAAACAATGGTATTTCGAAATCCCTGAGTGTCTCAACTATTATACTATTGAGGGAAACCCCTGTTGCTGAACATGTGTCGTTGCTGATCATTTAGTTTCGGTAGATCTGCCGCACAACCCTCCAGCCGAACCGCAGATCAGCCGAACCACAGCCTGCCATCCGCGGATGATGGAATATCAAAAACGGTATAGTTAAACTGAAATGAGATGGCAACGTTTTATTTATAATGTTATTTGAAGGAAATCTCTTCAAATGAATTGTATGTGCTTTGAAATAGGAGAAGCACCGTGTTTACCGAATAAATACGATATAAAAAAGTAAGCCAACAAAAAAACATACTTGAAAAAAGCTAGCCGATTTGATTTCTCTAGCGTCGGAAAATCCCAAGGGATCTGATTTTGCGTCCTAAGTCCTGCATCCGGATAATGAAAAGTCAAAATCAAAGAATCTTGAACCTTCCTTTTTACTAAAGAAAAGAAGATTGCAGGACGACAATCAGCACTCGGCAACAAAGATGATTACTATTGAAAAACTATATATATCAGTCTTCCAGGGAAACGATTCGATATCGTACAAGTACGGGTCATGATTTTACTTCTATCCCGAAAGAAGGTGAGTGAAGAAATTTTCCCTTGAGGCTCACTGCATAGCAAATGTTGTCGAATCGCTGAGTAGCGAGTGCAGTTGTAAAGTTCATAGGAATTTAACTGTACCCTTAACGCGTCTCTCTGGGTACCAGAACCCCGGGATCGAATAATTGAGAGCCGGCGCCGGGAATCGAACCCGGGACCGTCGAGCCACAGCAGATCGCGATACAGTCCGGGCTACAACCAAGCGCAACGAGTCATTAAAATCTACGACAAGATCGCAACACCCTCCAATGAGCAACTAACGAAACCCTAAGTGTTTAGTGCACACTACAGGCTCAATTACGAATTCTCCCCATCTGAAATGACACAGAAAATTAACGTCTGGGACGCTATACATTCTAGTCTCTTTGACGCAGAGATCTCAGGAACATAAACGAGTAACAGAAATAGAAAAAAACCAGTTTAGACAATTTTTCAGGATCACGTATACGCGGCGCAGCAACCAAAAACACATGTTACGATTAATTATTTATTTTATGCCTCTTCACGCTTCAAGTTAAGTGCGTGCGTTCGACACTCAAGTCCCCATATATCAAAGCCGGTGCTAAACGGATTTCCTTCTCGATACCACCACCACCACCACCACCACCCAGTATCACGACGATTCATTCATCAGCAGGCCCACACAGACGCTATCGTTTAATTAGTCGGAAGGCGTCGGTGAATTGCCGCCTACGCCAATGACGTAACGCCTCTCTCACATTCTCACTCCGGGCCTTGGTGCAGTGAAGTGAAAGCTCCGATACTGTGCCGCAGTGCACCGGATATTGCAGCGATTGCCTGGCTACCGGGGGCAGCACTATCGAGCGATAGGAAATGCGGCAAAGCAGATAGATGCGAGGATAGACGTTTTATCGTATGGCAGTGGTTCGCAAATGTTGGTACCCTCTCTTTTGCATCGACTAGTTAATTCGCCATGCGTTATTTGAGGTCCGATGTCACGCCAGGAATCTGAGCCATCACACCAAAAGATCGAACTTGTGTAAGACGGGGCCATTACAATTACAAATTTTACCCGCAAGCAGACCCCAAGAGAGGGGCCTATGGCAAGGGTCGAAAGACCAGTTGGGGGCAGAAATGGATTCATTATAAAAGGCTCTGGATTTGAGGCCATTCCACTGTCTACACACTCTAGGGAAATAGGAGTTAAAATATGACGCAGATGTCCATTGAAGCTCGTTCACCATTCTAGTGTGGCCCCTTCTTCTACTTCTATTAGGAGCTAGGCACATAATTTCCCCGATATCAACATTACAATCCCCCTTCAGAATTCTGACCAGCAACCTTAAACTGATCTCCCTCCTACGATCTTCCAGTGTCCCCCTTCCCAGGTTTGACATGTTGTCTGTGACACTGTCAGTTCTTTCGAATCTACAGTTAACAAATCTCGCAGCTCTTCGTTGAACCATTCCAATTTCCCCTACAACCCATGCCAAGTAACCCTATGACTTAGTTATCACTAAGTATAACTAAGTAACCTATGAAATGGTAAAAAATATGGTATCGTTTCTCATTTTGATGATTGGAGAGCCCAGCTTGGCGTCGCCATCGTGTTGATTGATTAAACTGAAATGTCAAACGCGTCGACTGTCAATCGACATCGAGACTCCGGTGCGAACACAAATTACCGTCAAGAACACAAACACACGTTCCTACGGTTGCAAGAACCGAGTTAACGGAAGCAGTTGACGTTCGCGAACATTTACAATCCTCGCCATCGCAGCACGACTCCACAAAGAAGTCTCTTCACGCGTTAAACTGTTGTCGGGCTTTCACCGCGAAGGTGACTACGTTTTTTTTCTCCTAAGAAGAAGAAGGTATTTTCCTAAGAAGGGGGTGTTTGGTGATGTGCTTAACACTGGCATAGATAAATCGCTTACCTAAAGAGAGAGAGACGAACTTTGAATAGAACGTTTATTGGCGGTGTTTGCTCGCTTGCGAATATTGAGACCACAGTTTTCGTTCGTGACCGAGGATCTCCTCAGGTGTTCAAGTGTTCAAACTAGGCGTATGACAAATCCGATATTCCAACCAACTGAGCCACGGGTCCCAATGGGAGGACGTAAATGGGACATCGGGGGGGGGGGGGGGAATGACGTGGCTGCCGTCAACGTCGTCGGTGGTCTCACACTCCATTGACGTCATTCATGTCACGTTCGGTGGCGGCGTGCAGGCGTTCGCGTGTGTAACTCGAATCCAATTAATGCCCTCTACCTAAACCTGGGGACACAATAATGTCGTAGGCAACCATAGGCATTTCGAGGTTCGATAGGAAGAAAGAAAAAAGAAAACATGATTTCCCGGCTAATGTCTGTACGATTTGTATTCCGTGTCCAACTTGTTCCGATCCGAGAGAGAGAGAGAGAGGTTTGTTCTCTCGCTCGTGACATACACAGAGACAATTGGCTGAGATGAATTTCAAACTCACTGAAAGCTTTGTCGACGAGAAAAAATGCATGTTTTTATATGTCGGCAGTTTTTCCAAAAAGAGGAATCGTGATTAGGAAGTTTTTAAGGAAATCGTGATTAGGAAATCAGGATCAGCAAATTGTTTGGCAATTTCGAACACGGTCGTACCCAGTGGTATAAATTAGGGCACTAAGCTGTGTAATTAGTTTCGGGATGTCAAGTACAAACAACGTTGCCGCAATGTTAAACAGGACGACCCTTCGATCGCCAATGTCATCCATTAAATCGGGTCTGGTAGAATTGAATACAGGAGTGAATGGAAAACTCGAAGCGCTAATTTCGTAAGTGGCCAATGTTTGTCATTGGTTGCCCTTTTGACATTTTAAATGACATAACCATTTAAAATTTCTTTGGCATTTTCAAATATTTGTTCGGTTTTAAGTGAAGCATTTTTAAAAGAACGTTTATAAGCAATTATAATATAGTGAAACAGTAATTTGTCACCACATTTTTCAATATCGCAAGATTCACTTGAACCAATAAAAACAAGTTATCAATAAAAATTCGCATTTCAATCGCGCCCACAACACTTCGAAATAATCGAAAGAAAAAAATCTTATCCAATTATTAAACTGTGCTGATACAGTTTAGACAAAACCAAATGAGCTTCCAAAATTAATATTCCGATCGACTTTTCGTTTCACTGTAATGGGGCTACAACTACTGTACAAAAGATTTCATCAGATAGGTCTAAAGCGCAAGAATCTTCTTCGTTAGTATTAAAATACATCGACAAAAAGGTGTGCTGATGGTTTAGAGTCTGTAATATAATTAAAGAATACATATACATATACAGAGTATAATTCTCTTTCAATAACACCGAGAGCATCACGTCATGATAAAGACGTTAACCGTTCCTCGATTACAATTATTTCTGATGCCACTGTGCACTGGCAGAATGATAAATCCAAATTCATATCGAACATACCTAAAATATTGAATTTTCGAATGAATTAAGAGCCGGCACGCGTTGGCCTATGTACCGTCGCACAAAAGATAATCGTTTCCACGTAAAAAAAAACCAAGTCAAGTTACTCCAAATTTGAACTGACGAAATGAGAAACACAAAAGAAAATTCTGAGGAGCGAACAGACATGCACACGACCTCCGATATCGGTGACTGCATCTTCATTCAGCCGTCTTTTATTCTGCAACTCTGCTATTGTGAAAGCGCTGACGGCTAACATAACGGGGTCGACGCATTTCCGGTGACTTTCTCGGAAATATCACCAAATTGTAAGCCGTCGATTCGCCACGCTATTCAAAATCAGAAAGCCCGCATTGATAGTGTCGACAATCAGGTTATCTGAATTATCAACCTTAAATAATACTTCATAAATAATCATCGATAAATAGCTAATTCCTCATTACAGCGAATGTATTTTCTAATACTTTTAAAACTCTGTTCTGCATGTGAATCATATGATACGCTATAAAGCTTGATTTACTCCTCTGGGGGCCCATTTTGGACATCCGTGGTTCGAGTCCTGGCCCGTTCGAAACTCTGTATTTTTCGCAATTATTTTGTTTGCCCAATCAACTGTAGTCAACCGCACTACAGGCGTTACGTCCCCTCATGGTGCTTAAGCACTATGAGAGGGGAACGTTTTTTTTTATTTCTTTCTTTTGAATTCTTATGAATTATCAGTTTAAATTAAAATAATAGCAAAATATTATTATAAAAAACGAGTCAGGCACTCGTGTTCGTCTCTTTCATTCGGTGATGTACCGACTTCACCATCTCTGATTATTATTATCAAGACGTCCAAAAAATTTCTTGCTGATTTTGAATGTGTTCAAGAGGTTGCGTTGTACTTTTAAAAACATTCGGGCACGCGAGCTGAATTTGAAGATAGCGTCTGCGATCTCGAAAGCCCGATTTCCCAAAATGTCAACGACAATTGATATCTCTCAAGCAAGTGTAAAAGGTCACATGTGTAACATGGGTATTAGCGCGCAGGCAAACCAAGACAATGGATTTATGACAAATGTGTGTTTTAGATCAGGACGTCATAATTCATTCCGTAATCCGAACCGAAGTTTTTTTTCAGATGTAGGATATCACCTAGATCACGACGAGGCGATAGCATTTCTGTGAAACACGAGGGATTCTATTTAATCCCATTGAATAGAACTTCATATAAGCAGATATAGGGCATGTACAGGTAGTACAATAAATTCGTTCGTTCCAATACAAACAACAAGCAAGAGCTTCTATAAGGCACGGTTTACAAAATCGATCATTTGAAGGTTGGCTCCATGGATTCGTCATTTTGTTTGGGCCAGAAATAATTCATTTATATGAAACGTGAAACGACCACTGCCCAATAATTTGAAATAATATGAAGGATTTTTTAAATATTGTTTATATTATTCAAATTTAAATTGGGTAGTGGCGTGAGTTCATACGTTTGTCTTCGTGTTTCGCAAATCTACAATTTCTTACTTTGCTCACCTTCGAGAAGATGTTTTTTAAATTTCCGTTTAAACTATCTTCGTTACCGAATTCTAATCGTAGTCCTGCAATTCCCAGTGTTTAGTTAATACTACCATCGGCTCCTATTCCTTTTCTGTAAAAAGATATATATCGTGTAATCCTGCCTTTGGAAAGCCAAAGCGCTTGTACTAGATAAACGGCGTCTCCACTTCAAAAAAACAGCGAGATCTTACGACAGATATTTACTAATTCTAAGAAAGTGCTACAAGTCACCCTTACGACTTCCCATGGGAATTTATTATTGAGCCCTGAATAAAAGGGGGTGCTGCGCTTATCGCCATCGAAATTAATTCGTAGCAAATCCGCCAGGGCGTGTGTAATAGAGGTGAAACTTTTAACTAGGAAATGCGAAATGACGAGCGCCACTTGAAACTTCAGCATCTTCTACTGGGCGCTGTGCTTTATCACTGGGTGGCGCACATTTCTTCATTTTGGCAGATCTCCCGCAAATGTCAAATCCACACTGATATCTTGGAGCGCATAATGGAGCCCACCTGCGCATCCACGTCAAAAAATCTACTCCAATCTCTTTCCACCCATAAATGGGCACACAAATTATATTTAGGGTCGAAACCCACAAGGCCACAACACTCTAATCCATCGGCAGACGATCTCGTATAACAGTAACGGACCAATTGATTCTCTTGTACACCACCAGAGGGCAAAAATAACCGATGTGCACAGAGGTAATAAGCATTTTATTTACCTTAAATTAGGGACAAAATTAATTCAAATTTAATTCCTGTTGACTCATACTACAATACATACTCGTTTACAAAATAAAAATTATTTCACTTCATTTTTTAAAAAAATATCGCGGTAAACGAGGCTAGATACACTATCACTGAACCGTTTCCATTATATTTCTTTTTACTATGTATTTGACAGCTTAAATGTTTGCTTTAGAAAATGTAATCTGTTTTTGAGCTAAGGGAAATAACTCGTACTTTCGCGACTTCGAGAAAATCGTTGATATGGTGCTGACTTAGTTATATCGTAGAAACCCCATCCCTGTTTACGACTTCAGTATCGAAAATAAAAAAAACACCCCACCTTGATAAATGCAGACAGGAAATTTGATCCTGCGATCTGCTTGCGCACAAACCAAACAGATTGGGGTGAAGCGCACCTACCGAGATACGCTTTTTCAACCATTACAGAGGCGAGCATCACCTATCGGTGAAAACATAAGCTTGAGTTGCTCCAATTGATGACGCCGATTCTTTAGAGAGACATTTTGTAATTTAAGTAAGGAACAGAAGTAGTAAAGAACTAAGTAGGCAAGACTGACTGATTAGTAATGTCGTTGTAACCAGAGTCTCACAACTGGACCCTAGTTCATCGCAGCGAATCTAGTGAGCAACTGATTAACTTACAAGCTCTGTAAACACCTAAACGCACCAACGACGTAAGAAACAATAACCACAATAAATGCCCCATGAAATAGAAGTGGTGTGACCTAACATCTGCCATCTTGGAATAAGTAGACCAGGTTCCATATTTCACTTTTTAATAAAAAAAACTACTTTCATATTTTAACAACAGGAGCCCTCTGAGGATGAGTATTGTTCCCAATAGACGATACAGTCTGAGATGTACACGTTAGTGCTGGCGCCACTTTCGTCAGAATGTTTCTAAATGTACGTGGAGGTTGGATCAAGATGAAGTACGTCATAAAACATTTGTGATTGAAACTCCTGGCAACATTGACGCATTAAAAATTGCTTTTTCTCTTTCGGTGTGACATATATACAGAGTATAAGGTGGTATGTATATATATATACAGTAACTGAAATGTCGTGTGAATCTTCCAGGGACCCTGGAATCAACCTTAAATATCTCACGGAATTTATTTTTAAACAATTCTTAAGAACGAGATGAAGGTGAAGGGTTGTTTGATAGAAATATAAATTCAGATTCTGCGTCAAATTTCAAGCCGCATTTAATATTAATATTATTACTTTTATGTAGATAAACTAAACCCAATGTGATAGCACTTTCAATTAATTGTCAACAAAAATATGTAAATGAGTGTTCGTTTATATTCTTAATTTAAACTAATGTCACACTCAAATATTGTTTCTCATGCAAAATTGTTACTCATGTATGAATATTTTTTTAAAAATTATGTAATGCATTAGTAACAATAAACGCGACGTTTCAAATTAATTGATTTTGGAGAAAATATTTTAAAAGATCCTTTAAACATTCGTTCTCCTTATTAGATCTATGTTTAAATCTATTGGACAACTTTCTCACCTAGCAATTACATACTGTACATGTACCAAGAATATACATTAAGTTACGGCTAAGCAAAGCTAACTTTCTAGTGTGACATAATTGATGAACAAACTACATCTTCTGGTAAGACATAGGAGGATACCGTACGTATTGTTGGCCGGAACATTTCGTGAAATTGAGCGTCGTCAACATAAGGCGACAATATGTCGCCATGACACAAATGGGAAAATTCAAAAATGCTTTATATGCAAGACACATACCGGCTTACAGTATATATATATATATATATATACCTGTATAACCCTACGCCTCGGGCAAACAGTGATAGACGAATGGCTGATTAAACATGGCGGCAGATGAATTTATTATCATGCAATTCCGCAATGGTAATGCACTTTATGTGTCCTCCAAATATGGGCTCACGAATAAACGGAGTTGCACATTACTACAAAGTAGCTGACGCAGAATAACATGTCTTATGCATTTCCTATTTCTTTTTGTTTGTTTGTGCCATGTGAGCTCTATCTCGCAACCAGTCATTTATGACAGATACGCTTAAATCTGTCATTTATGAGATTGCGAATATACCCAACATGAAGGCCAGAGTTAATCTTTTAAGCGACACAGTACCAAAAATTGACGTTAAACCAATAATGAAATGTAAATTAGGAACAACTGTTTGCTATGAGTTAGAACGGCCAATAAGCAAATAGAAATTGCTTATAATCAATTATAATCAATTATAATCAATTAGAATACAGAATTGTAGTCGTATGTTGTCATTAAACAGGGATGTCGTCAGGGTGACCACGAATTTTAAAATGATGATGATCTCCAATTGCCATTACAATGAGGCACTGCTGCATCAATGCTTTATGCCAAATCAGAAAATAAAGGGCGGAAAATATAAAATTCCGGTCGCAAAGTCGTAATAGGTCACGACACGATCTATTTACCTTTCGAAGCTGACTGCGGTTAGGTTGAGCACGGAGGCGACGGCCGAGAGGGTCTTGACGTAGGTGCCCAGTTTGCACAGTGCCTGGCTCTGATCCCAAGACATGATGAAGTAGTGCATCGTCTCCAACGGGGCGCACACGAAGAGGAGAAGCAGATCGGCCACTGCCAGACTCACCAGGAACATGCTGTGAAAGTGAAAGAACAAAAGAACGAATTACAACCTGGCCTGTTGGTCATGAGAAGTACCTGTGACGTTTTAGGCATCTTATCGAAAAGCTCATCGTCGCTTTAGTTTAAATTGAATGATAAATTAGTGCAAAACAAATTGATAAATATTCGGTTCGAAATTGCCAAGTACACACTTAAAAATGATATCTTAAAATTGACACATGTGTGGTCTTAATTTACGATGAAATGTCGTTTAAGATAATTTATATATCTTTTAAGATAATCCAATATATCTTATGAGAGAAGGTCTAATTTTTGAGACTTTTTTCGTTCTCATTTTTGAGAGATTTCAATTCTGAGACTTGAAATTGTCTTAAATTATAGGGAAACGAGATATATTAATACGACAAATTGTCTTAAAAATGAGAGAATT
>JAQGBY010007060.1:0-12244 GCA_034698785.1 Mycogona germanica | reverse complement strand
ATCAAGTGATGACTATTTCAGACAGCGCGTCTTAAACTTAACTTATGTTTAAAATTTGGTTTGCTGGTTTGACAATTGAACAGATTTTATTTTTAATGGTGTCTGATACATTTCATAAAAATTGAGCTCCCAAAAATGATAAGACTTAATTAAATTGAAACATAAAAACAATGCTATGTAACTTTTCATGTGACTGTGAGATAACTGGCATGACACCTGAACTGAACTAGTTACATGAGTAGTAGAGGGCATTTCTTTGACTGACATATAGAGTGCTACAGCATGGGAGCGGCCAAACTGATTAGTTTTGTGTAGTGGAGGTTGTGGGTACATAACGCTTTTTCTTTTCCTATTACGTGCTGCTCCCGGTCGACCCTAATACGAAGTTTCGATTAACGCTAGATTACTGCGCGGTGTCGTGATGCGCGAGAAATGATTTTAGGTGTCACGCTTTCTCCCCACCGTCTCGTTGTCGTATCATTTTTTGTGTCCGCAATTCTTTATTCTCTTTGCCACCATTGTCAGTATGACGGCAGTGTTGCCAGCCACCCCCGACCCGTATATACATTTCTCGCCATTTTGGGGCGGACCAGCCCTTGACTATCATCAGGTGAGCATAAATCGATCCACCTCAAGTCCTGTTGTAATCCAGAACAATTTTTGTTTCCTCATTTTGTTGTTGCTGATAATTTTAGGTGTGTGACGTCCGACGGATGGATGATCGGATTCGTATTCGAGCGCACAACTATGATCCATAAATAGAACATCCCCTCTGTCATCTAGCGTGCAACTAGGAAAACAAATTCAAAAATAAATATATACCATTTTGTTGGCTTTACTGAAAAGGTGAAATATTTAGTTGTTCTACCGGTCTGTAGATGACGAATGGTCTTAATTAATAGAGTCTCAATTTGAGAGAACCGGGACCAAGAAAGAATATATCACTTGATATGATGTAGACTATCGAGCTGGTTACGTTTTAGTGCTCCCCGTGAGACAAAATAATTAATGTTGATTTTTGAATAACGATAAAAACTCTCATCTCTCAATATATAAACTCATCACATAATTTTAATCTCCTACTATTAATAAAATAAACTCTTGTTTATTAAGTTATTCGTGAAATTTGATCAATTAATGCTGAATTGGGACATTTTCACTGCAAACCAAAATAGATTGCATTATTTCGCCTTATGATCATTTGAGCTGAAAGCTGCTCACTGGGCAGTCCGCCCCAGTTCCTCACCCCATCACATCGGTGTGCCAAAGGTACACCATATTAGTGATCCTCGAGCTCGACTGCACCGCCTGTCGACAGCGTCGACGACATCATCGAGTCTCCTGCCACGTGAAGACGCTGATGAAGATGCCAAAAATCATGAATCTTGTATGAAATGGATGTGTAATAATTTCCTGTGTCGCTCGGCTCGCGCTGCATGGGCACGCTCACCCGGCGCCACCGACACTCCTCCTCTTCGGTCTGCACCTACCCCAGCCACCTATGTGCATTGGTGAGATCCGTGAAACGGATCGCAAGAAGTCGAACTAATGTCGGGTCATTGTTCCTGCTCGGGGTTCCTGCTGAATTCGAGCAACTCAGTTCAGACAAAACATTTTTCAAGTATATTTTTATGAAATAACCAGACAGTGAATTTTATGTGTCATCTCGTCGTCAAATGGTGGTCAACCAATTCCCCGTCGTTTGCTAGTAGTTCATTGATTGTTCAATTACTACCTTTTGGAAAACTTGACAAATAACTTCGATTGTTTTTGTTTTTAACTTGCCATGAGGTTGGGCACAAATGAGTGAGGTCAAATGCGTTCCAGAAATGCATATCACCCACACCTTTACAGCAATATAGTATTTCGAATATATATTCGCATGAACAATAAATAAACTACAAAACTTGGCTCGTTCAGGTAAAATATGAAGACAATACTATTTGTTACCGAAACACTATAAAATTACAATATGCGCAATTGGCATCAAGATGAAAGCTGATTTTTCCAAATAACATGAAGATCTCGAATAGTTTTTCTCCTATTGATTTTGCATATAACGGGTCAACGGCAATGACCCGTCCTTCAATGACTGTCTCGGGTGCGTCCACAATGTGGTGGCTGACAAGCGGATGGCGATATGAGGGGGAGTGGCACGCGGATACCCCACACCAGGCGCAGCCCTACTCCTCCTATTCCTCCACACACACACGAACATTAACATGTGTTCACCGTCCAAGACATTTATTAGACGATGACATTTGCGTTATGTTTTTGCGAGCACAAACTACATTCCATTTCCTTGTTTTCAACCAGAAAATAGACAGCAAAACACGATCATTGTAGCTTGATGGAACCAGGCAAGCAGGGGGTCGACCAGTGTATATATACGCTAGAAAGAGGGGGGAGGGAATATGAGGGTGGGGGATGGTTGAGACAAGGAGAAAAGGGCGGGCAGATCCTAACCAAGTGAAAGGTATTATCTATTTACTGGGATAAATAATTCTTCATGCTGGGTGCAACCATATATTGCATCCGTTCAAAGCAGCTTAAACCAGGTTAAACGTAACAAAGATACAGCGTTATACGAAAATACATTTTGAAAATGCGTTCACGAGAAAGACGAAAGCAACCGAATAAAGATACCCTGAATTAAGTTGGAATAAATGTTAGAAATTCAACTTATACGAGTATTTACCTACGTTGAAATAAGTTTTTTTTGCTAAGTATTACAGCTCAATTCATAAATATTTTTTTTAAGTGGAACAAATATGGTTTTGAACATGCCTACTTTGTACCGACTACACTGTAAAACTTAAAAGTTTTACAGTGTAGTCGGTACAAAGTAAAATAATATATTGAGAGTAAGTTCATTTTTTAGTCGTTATTTTAATTTTTTTAATGCTGCTTTGTCGGTATTTTATTATTTTAAATTATAAAGAACTACAAGTATGACCACAATAGGGTTCTAGAATACATGTACTCTGACTATATACACTCTGTAGTACTGTAATTTTCGATTTGTATAATGCATGTACCTATTCTGCGCATATATGTCTTATGTAGACATGTATGCCACACATTGAGATTGCATGGACCTATTTTGCGTTTATACAGAGTATGTCTTATGTAGACATGTCATGTCACACATTAAGCGATAACGCCATATTATAACGCCATTTAACATATTTATTGTGTCTATATTGCGTTTTACGTGCCACTTATAATATACTCATATTGGTCTTGACGCACGCTATATTCAGGCCATGTTGAGGGCTGACGATCACCTTTGTCACCGTTTGTTTAACATCAATAAAAAGTTATGATCGGTTTCACTTTCACGAAACAGGTTGTTACCGAGGGAAACAACCGGCAAAGCGTACATCGATTACAACTTTATGAAGGACTGATGTTGACCACGTCTGGCAATAAAATCGTAAAACGTATAAACATTGTTTAAAGTATAGCTCGTGATCACAAGTAATAAAATATGGCACCAAAAAAGATAGGCAATAATAATTCCAAACTAGTAGATATGAAGCCGATAGTTGTAACAAAAACACATGATGATTGCTTGAACTGCAATCGAGAGTCGGCAAGAAGATTGTCGATAAACAACGATTACATTTGATCTTCAGGAAAAATTAAGAAATTATTGTACATTTGCGAAACACAAAGACAAACGTATGAACTCACCTAACACTTTCGTCACTACCCCAAGAAATTAGAATAAATAAAATAAATTTGTTACTAAATTCCAAATAATTCCAATTACCAAGTTACTTAATTTTTCCTGAAGATCAGATATAAACATTGTTTATCGAAGATATTGTTGCCGACTCTCGGTTGTCATCCTATATTTTTGTTTTGACCCTTGAGTCATTGATGATGTTTGTTTTCGTTTGATCAGCCTATTTTCCAGAATGTTTATTTCGCACACGATAATTGATCAACTGTTTGTCATAATCAAATAAAAAGGGGGCGTAAAAAGTTAAAGGCAGTTAATCGTTGATACACATGCGACATTGACTTGAATTGGACTGCAGTACAACAAGCCTAGATTGCACATGTCATCATGTTGTTCATTATGCTTCTGGCTAGTATATTGCAAATATATTGAGTAATAAAACTGAAACTATTTTTTATACCAATGGATTTTTCATTATTCATAGAAACAAGTCTGAATCTAATTTGCACAAGCACAAATCAGACATTTATAAGTCGAAAAACGTATTCGAATAAAAATTATAGATATTAAAACGCTAGTGTAGCGATGGAAGAAACAGATATTTTGTGACACAATTCAAATAATAATGCGTTCCGGTCGAATATTAATATCTGCAACCAAATTATTAAGAAAACAGATCGCAACTCGTTTTTCCACATTCCGAGAGCGAGTTTTCCTTTTCACTTCTGAAAATTATTTAGAACAGTTGAAATAAGAAATTTATTGACTTGTCCGTAGAAGGGCGCTATTTGCATCGTTCATTCCAGTGCGCCCCCTATTTGGCCACGCTTTGAGATAAACGACGGACCGAGAGGGACGAATCTGAGCAGCCGACAACCAAACAAGATCTGGGAGCAAGAATAAGTAATTTGTAACGCTGATGTCCTCGATATGAAACGCAGATTCACCAGTTTACGATGCAAGGTCGCAAATATATGAAAGTCGAACTTTCCAGTCTATGTTGGGTGGTGAAAGTGTGTTCAAGCTTGGGTGGCGATGAACAGGAACAGTAACAAGATGAGGCCAAAGATTGGAGGATAGCACAAGGGAAGGGATGGGGGAAGAAAACACCTAATCTTTGACCGCGCTAAATGCGTCTTGCACTATCGCAAAAATTTGCCCTCGTACATTTGTGATTCTCGTATCTTATTTGTTCGGATTCTCCACAATTTAAAAATCCTTATTAGAAAAGGTTTAAATTGTGTGAATATTGAAGAGAGTGGTATACTGAATTTTAAAAATAACAATGTTAATTGCAGATAATTTTTTTTAATGATTATCTACACCAAAAATATGTTTGAAGGCCACAGTTTTTATTTCGCCTAAATTTAAAAATTCGTAATTTTCAAAAGTTATTTTGTGAATTATTGTGGACCCTTGAGAAGGTCCCCTCCCCCCATTCCTTAGTGCACCACTTGAGATGAAGATAATCGGGCAAAATTATATTCCTTGTCTTCGAATTCACATCTGCACGCATCTTGTAATTTAATTGAGAGCAATCTGATTTACTGCCACCCACTACACAGCACAGCTGCATGAGCTAAGGACACTGACGCATGGATAGATTTTTCAAGGCCCAATTTCGTCTCGGTAAATGGTTAAAAGTTAATGACTTAACTTTCAACCATTTCCATAGACAACTGGACGATTCTCTTCGAGAGTGTCGAACTGTTATTCGATTCCCGACCGAGACCATCGGAATTTTTCGGGCGAGAGAACCTCCTTAACAAATATCTCAATAATATAAGATCTTCACACTGGAAGCACGGTTAGTTGAATCCACACGCTATAATTGTTCTGTAATTGCCTGCCTTTGTAACAAAGTTCTTTTTTTTTAAAGACAAAAAAATGAAATTTGAAAATCTTACGTTGCCAACAACCCTTTAAAGCGCGGCAGTTTGCAAACTAAAATACATTCTCACAATTATAATTTTCGATAAGAACAACCCCCCCCCCACACACACACTCATCCTGATCCTTACAAAACATGATAGCCCCTCCTTTATTTGACATTGGATAGCTAAAGAATTATTGCTTTCCGTTTAGCCTTTGTCACGGTCAAACGCTTTTCAAATATCTTTGGGAAGTGTTCGGTTTAATCCTATTTTCTATTCTATAGATATTTCGGTTCTTTTCGGACCCTCCGGCAAAGCGCTGACGCCAAAGAACGAATTGAGATGATATATTGGGTGTGTAACCCTTTACTTTTGAACCGATAAACTTGCAGGCTGGTTCGTGTTAATGGATCTGAACTGCACCGAAAAGAAGATCCAACCATCTACACTGAACAACAGTATGTCCACAGCGTTCAATAAAATGAAAATATTTTCCGTCACTTGGTTTGTCTGGTTGTATACCGGCTGTAATCTAGATTCTGCTCACATCCTCAAGAAAGTAAGGGGAAAACCGCAACTGCAGAGCGAAGGTATTCTTCATTGTACAGATTTATGCGAGAGCAATAAATTATCCACTCGACGCACATCCTTGTAACTAGTGACGAACGAGGCGCCACCATAAGCATTTTAACAGAATAGTTTGGCGCCACGTTAGTTACTCATCTGCAAACGCTGCCACGCGTGATTCCTAATTAAACGGTGTTGATTTACTGTCCTAAGAATGACCCTTTCGTCTCTGAAATTTTATATTGCTTCTACCTTTCTGAAATAACACAGTGTACGAATTTATTTATTTATGCTTCATACTCGTTAAAAAAATGGAAATATACACAACGGGATTTGAGTGCATTTAACAGATAACGAAGAGCATAAACTTCACTTAAAGGAATATCAGAAATTAGTTAAATGAATATCTGACGAAATAAAAATAAATAATTTAATCCCCGATTTATAATGCTCGTGTATTGCAATGGAACTAATTCAATTACATCTTGTTCGCAGCTTCCCAATTAAATTAAAAACCTCTTGAAATTGCCAAGTAACATTTTTCTATTCATTTTGTACACGTTACACAGCACGAAATAATAATGCTGTGTGACCGAAAAAGAATTAGACAAAATATGTTTCCGAATTATTCTATTTTCGTTGGCCGCTTCCTGTAAGGAAGGTTTTGAATGTTGCAGCTGCTTGTAATAATTTATTTGAAAATAATTACAATGGCTAAATTTAATATATGCAAGAGAATGAACCTGAAAAAGAATTCTTACGTTTTCACACGTTAGGCGTGTTGGCGGAAATAAAGTTGACGATAGAAACGTGTTTTGGCAACTAAACAGTGATGATCAATGACAAATCCAGAAAAATTACTCTCTGCAAAGTCACACCGACACATTTATGACACTCAACCCCTTTGACAGAAAGGTGTTGGGGAGAGAGAGAGAAAGGCAGAAGTTGGCCTAGATACAATCTTAGATACAGCATTTTTGAGAGTAAAATGGCCAGGCGACGTGTCAAAATATTGAAGTCGAACAGTTAGCTGAACGTGGTGGGTACAAAATGTATTTTGCCAACAAAGTGAAAAAAGTCGGGAGGACATAGCTGTGCGTTCAGGGCGGGCCTCGTCGTGACTTGTAATGGAATACGAATTCATATTTATGGGACGATCATGACTCTGCAGTTGCGGAGACTTTTCACCAAAAGGTGTCACCGCACTACAAGAGACCCCCTGGTCACAGTCACTGAACCCACATGTAGAAATAAGCTCCTTAATTTTAAAATTGTTTTCCCTTTAGTCGGGCAACACCTTTCAAGATCCTGGAAGCATCGTCTAATCGATTTTTTATTGTTCGATGAGATGGAATCAGCTTCGTAAAAGTTGGTCCCTGAAAAATGTTTTAAAATTGTAATGTCATTTCTTTCTAAGGATTATCAAGTTTCGAGTTCTTCCGCTCGTAGCGCATAAATTAGACGCTCGGCGGTCCCGGGTTCTATTCCCGGTGCGAGCTCTCGAAAATTTCGATCCCGGGTTGTGCCCCTCAGAACGCCTGTAGTGCGGTTGACTACAGTTGGCAGTTCGGCTGACCGTGACAAATCGGTGGTTTATGTTAAATTTTTGCATTATTGCATTTTTATTTCTTCGATGACTTTAGTGCATTTTGTCGGTGCACGATTTATGCAGATTAAAAACAAGACCAGATTTAGAATCAAACAGGTTCTGAGCAGTGCATGTACAGGCGTAATAATGCTAATTTGACAGTTTTTATGTCTTAGGCGCTCGTTATTCAGTTTGGAAAAGCGTCCGTAATTTGTAATTTCGGTTTTCTCGAAGCGCTTGTATTAAATCAAATTACTGTGTCGAAATTGTTAATTGAATTGACAATGACGCCCAAACCAGTTCACTGCGATCGTGGGAATGAAAGCTATATTTTTTCTGTATCGAACGTAGCACCGACTCAGTTTACAAGAAAGTAGAATTTGCTTCTCAATTTCGAATGTAAATCTACTGTACAAAGTCAGTTCAGAATTTTTCCGAGAACAATTTCGTTTCGGTAATCATTGTTGACAAGCAAAATTCGCTCGAAACACGTTAAGTTACGTATTTTATTAATGCACTTTGGGCCTATATTCTGTCAAACATGTTGCTGTTTTTATGCTTTTTACAAGGCACAAAAAAAGATGCCGCTGCTTTCAACAGCACTGATTTTGTTTCTTGTGCATGTATGTATTTCCTATGTTGGTCTCTCATTCGCGTCTTTCTGAGTCTGGACACTGCAAAACCATGTTCTCGAAGCATTTTGTTTTTCACATTGCAGACATTGTACGATAGATAATGTTTCGTTTCTGATTTGGCCAGAGAAACCTTATATCGTTGTTCCGAAGCTCGGCCCGCGTCAGTAGGCTAAACTGACTACAAACAAAATGGCGCGTCTCGGGATATTATTTTGACATGGCGTCCCCTATACATGCCCATTACACTTCTGAGAAGAGACACATTGCCTTTGGTCGCAGAACTGATAAAATATCTCTTTCTCTGTGAAGTTGTGAGCGAGCATATCATCAAATGTGCGCCAAAACCCAACGACCCCAAGGACTACCTTGATCATAAATGATTTATTTACGAAGACAATAATTCCTAATTTCTTATTAAAACTGAAACAAATTAATTTAGCATAAAATCGGTAACATACAACAAAAATAAAAACTTGATTTCGTATAATGTCATTTTTATAACTCGAAATAACTTATTAAAAAATGTAGCAATCCAAATAAAGGGCGAAGACAGAGGGATAAAAATACTTTTTTTTACACTCATACACTCGATTGTTTAGCATTCAATATTTGGAAATATATTTTTGAAAATAGAGCGACACAATATTCCTAAAGAGAGGAAGCGTCAAGGAGGGATAAGATATGATGGAAGATAAATGACTGGGTGATGGGGAAAGAAGCCGCAATGCCACAGTATTCGGGTTTTCCAACACTTGGAAACTTATCCCGCGAAAAACGGAATGCAAGGGGGTAAAGCAGGTCAATTAGGCGATTGGACATGCAGCCTGGCCTCCCAATATTTTTTGGCACTTTTATGGTTAGACTGATGATACCAACCTGTGAGAAACCAAGACTCTCAGCCCACTCGCCCTATGCCAAGTGGTCCATTCACCACCAATATGGCCTACATGGTATTCACACCCCAGTGATCACATATGCATGAATTGGTGAAACAGTGCAGATATCTACTCTTGAACAGTGTTTATGGACATTTTTGCGCATGTATCCTTGTGTATGAGCAAATACCTCCAAAGATGATCATTTTCTGTAAATGTACCTCTTGATCCAGCATAAACAATCTGATGTAAAACATTATAAGCCACTTACTAATTCCAAATTCTCGTTATCTTGGTTTTATCAATCATTTTTCGAGAACATGGCATAGTTTGTTTGTTTAGCTCATCTTTCAAAAATTATATCAACTAATATATCATATACAATGAAATAAATCGAAAATATAGATGTTGAGTTGAAACACACATTTTCATTTCAGGATCAGTCAAATATGAAATATAAAAAAAGTTAGTTTCATCGAAAGCTAAATGAATTTGCAGAACAAAGGCAATATTGGTTGAAATCATATCATATGTATGATTTCTGTATGAACACTTAATATGAGTATACCATATGTGCGTGACGCGGCGCTATCAACAAGACACCTCCTAAGGAAGAAAAAAAAACCACTTCAGCAATACTTCACAGGCAGCGAACGCGATCTGAGGGCGAAACTTGTATTATTTTATTGCTCAATTATCGAAAGGTATTTTCTCTGGATGTGCAGTGGCTATACAGACAATAGCTTTATCTTAATGGCCGACGTATCATCAACCCAGCAGTGAGGCATATTAAAACCCCATTTAAAAACTCGTAAAGAATAAAATCTGACGGTTGATAAACAGAGAAGGCGGGTTGCCGCTGCCCAACTAATGACACGACGATCTTTATAAAAACATCAGTGAGGAGAAAGTAACGTGGTGGCTTCACTGTAGCAGAGTAAAAAATCCCCTTGTACAGAGTTGAAGCGAAGCAAATTAATCGACAGTTTAAAAGATTAAAAAACTATAAAACAGAGAAGGTATCATTACAGTACATATTTTAGAACACCTCCAAAAGCCGCACGAGGATATCTAATATGAGTGCACATACAGCACATTGGGCATCGAATTTGGGGTGAAATATTTAACGTGTTAAAAACTTGTGAATTTTTCCGAGGTTCCTTGAAATATCTAAATATGCACAATGAAAAGTAATAAAGAAATAGACGAGTAAGAACATTTTAAGAAATGCCTGAAAATATCTCATTTCTCCATGAAGTGATCTCACTTCAGGTGATGAGATTCATAAGATGAGTTCTCCTTTGATGATTACTTCAAAACAATTTCAAAAGTATAAAACAAATTCAATGGTGTATTACATGAATGATTTAAGATTACATCCAGGTTGACACCCTCTGTTCTCATTTGCGACAAAAACGAGTAATTTAATTAGTGCATTTTCAAACACAGCTAACAATAACGCAAACACGAATTGGGCGTTGATAAAACTTGAAGGAAGTCGCAATAGACGTTTTGTTTGTTCGCAGACAGTTCCGCCTACTACATCCTGCGACCCTGCGACAAATTAGCGAACACGCGAAAATAAACACATATAATCGTAGAATTTCCTAGTATTATTAAAAAATATTTTACAGAGTCATCTAAAATTGAAAGCGTTCGCAAAAGCGTTGCAAAAAAAAGAAATATTGTATAAAAAATAACATTTTCGTGCAACACTGTAACGTAAACATTCGCATAAATATATGCACAATAGGATAGCCATTTTCCGAGTTTGATATCTTCAGCTAACGGTGTACCCAATGAAATCTTTCTCAAATCTAAACAAAATTAACCGATATGAAATAAAAGCGAAACCGTAAAATGTTTCAGCGCCCGTGACTGTCTGAGTTTGAATAAACGAAAATTTCTCAACTCAATTCATGTCCAGCAAAATTAAAAAAGTGTTAAAATATACTACATTGTTCTAAAAAATCGATACTGCAAGGGGGGTGAGGTCTAAGGAGGATCTGCAATGAGCATGTCCTCCTGTAGATGTGCCAACACCGTGTCAGAGGCATGAGCATTGTGCTCTGGTGTACCGGTCTCCCCACATTATGTACACAATAACTACGCACAATTTATTATTGAGCACACACATACACATAGTCACACACATAGGTCCTCACATGTGCACACGTAATTAGTCTGCCTCGTCCCAGTCTGGTGATACGCCACCGTTTATTATTAATTTATTCCGTCAACACTAGTTTGTCCGTGAGCTTTCATGCCGAACTTCCCAAACTGGGCACTCCTGCTAGCATCCTGTCTGCGATACAAGTACCCGGATGCAGATCTGTCATAACATATCATTTGTAACGGCAACCGAAAAAAATGCATTTCTTCCAACACCGAACAGCACCAGTGTGTGCACATGCGCTACTGCAGTCTACATGTACATGTATATGAAGCATTCATTTTCGCTTTCATATGCGGCTAGGGTGCTGCTGCGCTATTGCATTTCCACAGACGCCATTATGATTATCGTTATTATTATTATTATTGTTGTTGCTGCTGCTGCTGAATTCGAGAACTGGATAGATTTAGATCCCTCGTTCAGCCAGATTCAGTCTCATCAGACCATAAGTGCAAAAAGCACGCACAGTACACGTAATGCAGTTCTGGTTCATAACAATTCTCAAAAGCAGAATTACTTTTGGTCGATATGACAATGAGATTGAGTTGTGCAAACTGCCTCAAAAAGTTTCACATGAAATTAGCATTCGTTTAAAAATTATGCATTCTCATTAGCGCTTCTCTGAATGAATAAATCACCGATGAATCACTTTATATTGACACGTTGATGTTTTAAATGGTTCGCGTTTAAGTTCTAACAGATACATGTTGCAAATGCTTGTTTGCAAGCAAAATACATATACCAACATGAGACGAAATATATATTAAATGGTGAATTCGGGGCAGGCCGAATGAAGAAGACGAACCGAGTGGCGAACTCGCTTTTATAATAATATTTTACTATT
>JAQGBY010007059.1:0-12245 GCA_034698785.1 Mycogona germanica | reverse complement strand
GAAAAACAAATATATCCGGGCAATTTTTCCCATTTTTGTTACCGTAACAATGTGACCGGGACTATGACCAATGTTTTTTTTTTTTTAAATCATCGAAATCGGTCCAGTAGCTTTCGAGTCTATAAAGGCCAAACATACATACATATACACATACACACATACACGTCATTTGTATATATATAGATTTGGCAGTATCATGTCTTCCTGCCCAGGGCGCACATTTATCTGAGTTGGACTCTTATACTGTGTGTCATGTTTTCGCGTAGGTGGTGGGTGGCTGCGGAGAGGGCCGGGGTTTCCATACAATCGAAAATGGGGTTCCAATTTGTCTTAAACCTGGCAGCCCCATTTCTCGTGTATAGACATAGGTGAAGGCGAGCGGGAGGGTCAAGGGTCAAATGGGCGCGGGAAAGCCGTAATTGGAGTAATTGTACGTACTATACGCAAACACACAGACGCCGGTTCCCATTATTCAACGCCGGCCACATCAATTGCTACTGGTTTATGTGGAATTAATTAGACGATTTGTTGCGTTCCACAACGACAGAGGGCGCTGCCACTGAAACTCAATCCACCAATTAGCTGACTTAATTGGATGATTAACTTTGGTTAGTGCTTCCTAATTACCCCGGCACTAACATGTAATACTATTGGCGTTCTACAAGCGCCTTACCACCACTGCATAAACAAAATATTCGCTAGGCCAGTAAACAATTGCGCATAAAAGTACGGTATTTTATCTCATAAATAGGAAAATGTAATCCAGTTCCCCAATTCATTATCTTATAAGAATTATAAAATTAGCCACCATAAATTACAATACAATTCGTGGAATAATATTGTGCAATTGAGTCACTCGTGAATGGCTATCATTTGAGAAAACAATATGTTCGCCGTATCTGTCGAAAGAAAAATGAATAAACTTTCGTCGGGCAAGAAGACCAGCTGCAGTCTTGTTTAAATGAATCAAAACAAGACGAGAAAATACGAACACAATGATTGAAATTCGAAATAGCTAGCGTTGTTATAGCTAGGTCACACAAATTGGCATACAAATCGGTGTGCGATCTTATATCAGCGTAATTACGACAATGAAAAAAAGTATATCAATACGGTGGGAATTTTCCGCGTGAGTCAAATGCATGAAGACTTAACTACTGTAATCAGCAGTTAAACTCATTCGGTCACGTTCTAGGTGCTTATGCAATGAGGAAGGGGAGTGACAAGACATCTGTGTTTATACAACAGTGAAAGTAACCTGACGAGAATGTTTCCAGAGTCTGACGGAAGCCGATACAGAATTATAACCTCCTGAGTCCTTTCCCAACCAAGCTCCTCAGTCTGTGCAGAGACAAGCGGTAAAATTAAAATCGACGACGCTCTAAAGTTCCCCCATGTTGCGGACAATTTTTGTATGTTTTCGATGACGGTTATAGCTAAAGCCCAATTTCGGTGTCCATCCAGATGGACAAGTGACCTCAGGAGGACAGTTCCTCAATGATCTAGATCGCACGCGGGACATTTGAGGCACCGCGATTTTTTCAATAAAAAAAGCGTGCTCCGATTTCGGACCTCGTCTTTGACGTCCGTTTCGAGACTCTCCAATCGTGAAGAGCTAATAACAATTGAGCATCGGGGTACAAATGAACGCTCTCCAAGATGACAGACATGTGAATAACGCTAACACAAACAAAATGGGTGGTAGAGAGGGGTACGTATATAAATATAGACATAAGCGTGTATGACCACTGTGCAAATATTTGTTACACCAATTTCTGACGGAAATTTATTCGTGACTGCAACAAAGTGGAGCAGTGAAGATAGAAAGTGATATTCGAAGATGGCGGCTAAACAATTTTAAGATGGCTCAAAAATGTCGGTCATTTATTTCATAATTGCAATAATTGAATTACCAGGAAATACTGCGTGTTAACCAAACGGCTAAATTGAGATTGTATTTATTGATACACAATCACGCGTATTTTTGAACATCAAACTGATCTGATCACATTGTGTGGCCAAAATAAATTACAATCGAGCTCCAGTTAGAAAGTGAGAGAGGCGAGTGAAATAAATTAGGGACGTCTATAAAACAATCACAAGCAAATAAATTGATTCCAGACGATCGCTTAGTGTTTTATACGCCCAACTCGCCACAGGCCGGTGACGCGGGACGTGATCGTTGTGACGCGACGTCGAGTCGTGACGCGTTCAGCGCCTCTGGTGGCCGGTCCGTGCACTCGCGCCGTAACACATAATCATTATTTTTCCTACACATACTGCCCTGGCCTAATTTTTTAGTCGAAATTCGTGCGTTTCGGGTGCGCTGACGCAGCGAAACCCCTCCAGGCCACGCTTCGGGCCAGGGCGTAGTTCAGTATAGGTGGCATCAAGAATGTCCTCGTTGGACCACAGCGTGCACATTGAGTCTTTTGCGAGCGATTCGTATGATGAGCATGGCGAGAGAAGCGCACACTTTATCCGCCTGTTCTGCCGTTCTCCAAGTATCACTAGTCAATTCTCCCCATTTAAACAAAATAATAAACTTCGAATATTTTTTGCCTCATGGAATGTTATATTTTAGTTTCAAATGTCGTTCCCTGGTTACACGTCATTTATTTTTCCGAATTTCAGCCACACAAACTGCAACTATATATACAAATTCACCCACCAAGCGGTCAAGGCCATATCATTACTTTATACCCTAGTTATACTTATTAATCCAAACATGCTTGAGCAGGTTCGTTTAGACATGAACAGAATAACTTGAAGCACGCTTACAGTGTAACTAGGGTATTAGGCGCATGATCATTTTTTGATATTCTATTAAGAAACAAAAGGTCACGACAATTATTAATATAAAAGTTGTAGCTCTCTTCAAATTAACGCTTTCCTGGAAACGCTTCGTGGCACTTTCTTCACTTTTATTTTAAATCACTGTAGTGTAAACGGCACTCCAGTATTTTCTGTACCCCTCTTGGTATTGAGGAACTATGCGAGGGGCACTTAAAGACCTTTACGTCACTTCCAGTCAATTCTAGTCAATTCCTGAAAGAAGTGACCCCCCCTCCCCCATTATGGACCTGAGGTCTGAGGAGGTTATTGACACGAGCCGCCCTCCATGGAGTTTTTTGTGGACAGCCGCCATCTTAACACGGCATGGAATTCCGTATAGACCTTTGTGAGCATGATAAGTCCGGGGTATTGGGTGGGGCGGAGGTGAATGGAGGTGCAAATTCCAACGCTTTTTTGTTGTACACTATGTTTGCGCGTATCTGCCCTCTTCGCAACATTATTCTGCTTCAGAATCATATTACGCAAGTATATATCAAATCTGAAACACACACCTTATACCATTCAGCCAATTATCAGATACATACAGGTATGCTCTTCATAATTGTAGAGCTATCTTTTTACACATTGCAATTCGTGTCAAGACAATAGTGCGGCCTAACAATGCCAGAGTGACGCATGTGTTTCGTTCCCGACTCGTGCTCTCTAAATGGTTTGCATGATAATCGTATTAATAATAACAGATTTTGCTGTCATATTACATTCAAGCACTAAATACAATTCAATTTTGAGATTATGTTTTACATTTACAGTGCATGAATTGTTTTAAACTCTTCGAACGATCATAAAATTGCTAATGTTAAAAACATCTTACATTTCGAATGTTTTCATTGTGAGGAGTTGGAAGTGAGATTATCATATCTTCCGCAGAAGATAGCGTTATCTAAATTGGGTTCAAATGTATTTAAAGAAATGTTTTCATAAATTTGAACAAATAATTTCTACTCGCGTAAAACATAAGGAATTGTTCATTAAAAATGGCAAGTGGCTCAGTGTTGCATAACGCAGCCCATTCCGTCGGAAGGAAAATTTAGTGCGTCAATCTCGTTAATCAGATTTGACAGGGCAAAAATTGCCATATAAACATCATATATATGGCTAGTGGCCGCCTTTCTCTCTGCCAACGAGGTCGCACAGCGCCGTCTCTTGTTAGAAAAACAAACCTCAGACGTTCAATTGTGTATGCAATCGTCATTCAACAATCGTAACAAACCGCATAAACGGCAAACAAAAGTATGCATAAGTGAAAAAAAATAAACTGTGCTTGAATTAAAACTAAACAGGAATATACAAACGTGTATGTTGTAATATTTCAAAGGCGACACATTTCATTTTTTCATAAACACATCACCTTGTACACGTATATTTTAATAAGGAAATCAAATATTGTTAATTCTCAAAAGAAAATAATAATTTTCAAATTGTTTTGGCCGACCGATTATTATGATCGTTTACAAAAAATTGAAATGTAGTAACAATTAGAATATGGGTTCAAACTACCTATCTTAATTTCATTCATTATTTTCCGCACTAGAATACCTGATTCACATTAGACTATAAAATTATACCGAGTAGTTACTGCCGAGTTATGAAGATCATCTCCAGGATTCAGTCATCGTTCAGTAATCGATAGGCAGATGTCGAACTACAAATGCGAATCTCATGACGACATCGGTCCTCTTGGATACGAACTTTGGAACACACAGATGGGGGGGGGGGTCAACTTCAATTGTGACAGCATAAACGACCTCAAAAGACACAAATTCTAATTTCGGATCGACATGCGCTATTTGCTGGAGCGCTTTGGATTGTGATCAATGAAATTCGGATAACATCAAACCCTTGCAACCAGCATCTGAATCCTATCGTATCTCAGTAAATTATTTGCTTCTTCTGACAAACGTCTTTCAGTTACCACCAACCACTTTCATACATTAAAAAAAAAATCTTTCCAAAACTTCGTGGTATGTTATGTCGTCACCGCCAGATTTTCGCTCACATTTCTGTGAAAGCAATAAATCATATTTTCGTGGTGTGCAGCCCTATTTACAAACGCTCGCGTATTTATATCTACTGCACATGTATATATGGCACAATTACAGCAATTTTCCATTAGCGCGCGGCGCATATATACTATATATATATATATTTACCCCTTTTTCCATTCTCCTCAGGCCAACAGCATCGCCATCTTCAGCGCCTCGTTTATTGGCACGCCTAGATTTTTAAGCTGATTTCGACGAGCGCCGCTAGGGGGGGCCACCTTGATATCCGTTTATCGCCCAGCGCCTTTAAAACATGCCACTGCTACAAAATGGACGATAGTCTGCTGTCGACAAAGCGCCACCGAATATCTAATTTGAAATGGCATAAAGTATTGTAAATCCCAAAGAGCGGTTGTGCCGTCTTGTCAAAACGGTTTTTCAGACAGACGCATTCTTGATACATTCGTGATGGATGATTTTTCTAAAAAGATATCTTTTACGAACCACTGCATGGCCGCTGCGCTTCACCACTAGGTGGCGTAGATTTCGTTATTTGGCAGGTGATAGCCAGTCAGAAAAATGGTCGGCAGTCCCATAAACTATCATTGGATTGCTAGTCAGGGTTGTATTTATGAAAATAAAGCAGTAGAGTCAAAAAATCGAAAGTGTCCCAAAAGTATCAATTCATTTTTGCGCGAAGCGCACAAATTTTGAAGCCTACCTTCAAACCATTAAAATTTTTGGGTGAAGTAAATTTAGAGTGATAATTTTATGCTTCAGTGGAGCTTTATCAATTAGTAAGAATTTCTAACAGATAGATGAAAAACTTGTATTTTAAATCTAACGCTTGTCTGTGCAAAGCTACGAAGTGAGTGTTTATGATGAGCTGAAATTACATATACCTTGCAATTTACATACCTTAACATAAATTGCAAGTAATAAAAAATTTGTATCAGATTGAAGAGATAAATATGCGCGACGCACATTTTTTAAAAAACTAATATTTGAAATCTAATGATTAATGTTTAAAGTACTGCAAAGTACTAGATATATTTGATGCGTCGATATTATACACAAATGAAAAAAATATATGTATTTAATTAAATGAGATTGCGTGTAGGCTCAAAGATTTTGAAATTGGCATTCAAAGCTCGGATAAAATCCATAGAATGTTTTCGAATCGACGATTTTCAACTCCATTGGCAACGACACATGTGGTCATGACCAGAGCAGGGGAGGGGTCGGCCAAAGGCCAGAGCTAGGGGGGGGGTGTCCAAAATTGATCAGGGTCAAACCCCCAGACCCACCGGCAAATACAACCCTGTGGCTAGTTATCCGATCAGTATTTAACGGCGAATTGAATTAAGGGATTCCCCCCCAAAGGATGGCGCAGGATTTTAACTTGTCATGGTGGCATCATCATCGCGAAGGTGGTATTTTATTAAATACCGAGTGTGTGCGGCCTGCAATGGAGATTAACAATTAAAGCTCGGGTTGAAGTCGTCAAAAATGTTGCAATTAAGCCGGCGTGAAATGTCACCCTGAAAGATCCAGCGATAATAAATTAAAAATGTCGACAAACCACTGCCCACGATACCACTAACCCGAAATGTATCGATCTGTGCTAAAAGTCATTTAAACTTGAATTATCTTTGCTTTACTATCTATTTTATATTTTATATTTAATATTTGCTTTGTTATCTTGCACTAAGCTCTTAAAAGGGGCGAATGTTAATCGTGTTCAATTGATGTACGTCATCACACAGCGGAAATCGAACTCACAGCCTTAGACGCAATCAGTTAGATAGCCTCGAATCTGTCCAAAATACCGACACAATCATTGTTACCATATCACTTCCTGTCTCAGGAGGACCATATTAACGTGTATTTCTCTTTCATCGCACCTGCATGAATACGTTTTTCTTAAAAAGTGGTGCATCAGCTTCATAGTGGTGGTGCGGGTGTTGCGAGCGAGACAGGGATACATGACCTGGGGGAGCGCGCAACAGAACAACCAAAACGATAAATAAAATCAGCAAGGCGGGGCAGTGAAAACTGAGATCTACGAATTCATTTTGTTTTTTCTTGCCACGCTTCCACCACCACCACCGACACCACCACAACGCCACCGCACACAGGTGAAAAATTCTCTTTTCCGGCGGCGTTCCAGCGCGCAAAGCTGCTCGACCCAGAGAAGACATTGCCACCGCTTTTTCTTTTCCTTTTAAAAAATACCCTACTTCTTGAGCGCGAGCATTTTCACTTCGTCGAACACGCGTCCACAAATGTTGTGAATTGATATCACCCCAGGGCATGTGTATAGGGGGAACGATGCGGGGATTTTTCGGCAATAATATATTGCGTGTGTGTGTGGTTATATAGAGTACATGTAGGAGATCTGGTCAACATTTGATTGCTTCCTCTGCATTTCGAGTTGTTTTTCCGTCTTGCTATATTGCGGCATATCGATCGTTCGTCACGAATTTTGCCTCGAATTAATAATTCAAAAATTTAATAAAACATTGTGAACGTTTAAATTTTTAAAGGAGATACGTCACTTCGGTCAGTGAGGTCTTCGGATCGCTTGCAGATTGGGGAATTTAAAAAAATGATATATTATGCATTTTTGTGTATTAACAATTCTAATTTTTCTACATAATTAATGCAGAGTATTTGTATATTTTTAAATGTAAATTTAAAATATATTAATGCAGAGTATTTGTATATTTTTAAATATAAATTTAAAATATACTTCTATAACGTTTTTGAAATTTCGATTTTCACATTTTCAAATTTAAACCTCAATAAAAAAAACTTCAAAAACTTTACGCAGGAAACGTTTCGCCTCATTTCAATCGAAACAGGCGACCCCCTGGGAGCCATTTTATTGAATTAACGGATCATTACCCTGCGGAAGCTGTTTCATCTAGTCGAAATAATGAATAGTTTCTTAAACTCTGCACGCGTCCGCAGAAGACTACATGAAAGATTAGTCTCATTCAGCACATTGTCAAGGTATTCGAATTTTCGTTATCATTCTATCCGCAAGTCATATTCTCGACGAAATGGCGAACAGCACAACCGACCATCTTAGGCAGCACTGAAGTACGTCAACAAATCGAATTCCGAACACAAAACACAGACATCAGTAAAATGTCTTCCTACGGTACCAACCAAATTATTGTCCTATCCTAGAAGAGCCCAAACAAATTAATACATTTTCTAACTCGCAGTGGATCATCGCATCGACCGCGGCTCATGGATGAGAAAATACGGTGCATAGATTGTGTCCTTATGGACCATTACAAGCTTGTTACCAGCAGCAACAAATGGGGAAAATTGTTCGGTCTGACCATGGATTCTTCCGAAGAGGGTCAATCAAAATTTGAACGAAAAAAATTCCACCGTGTTTGCAAATCGCCAGCATATATATACTCCTTTTTTTTTTGTAATCTCGGCATAGAACCTTGACTCAATTGTATACTTCTTGGAATTTGGAAAAGAAAAAACTCAACACTGCCATACACACTAGTCAAAAGATGGACAAAATATACAAAGGAAGGGACTGAAGGGGTGGAGGAGGCGCACCCAGTAGGAGATGGGGTTGGTCTACCTCTCTTGATTGCCGCGTTCGGTTTTTGTTTGTAATTAATTGTTTTTTTTTTCTTGTTCTTGGAATTGACCTACATTGCTGTTCTGTGGAGGTAAACTTGACAGCGTCGACGGTAAGGTGTTGGGATTTTTCTCCTCCGTAACGCGAGCGCAATCATGCGAATATATACAGTATGCTGTAGAACAAAAAAGAAAAACCGTCGGGTTCCCTTCTAAAAAAAAAAACATAACTAACGTGCCAGCATTTAGGACTTCGTTGTCTAACCATCAGCCTGCTGTCGAAAGCGCCCGCACTGCCTATAAACCGCTCGACCGAACGCCAATTATTTTTAAACAATTTCTAGACAAACATAGGCGCGAACCCAGAATTCAAAAACGCATATTCTAGGCAGGATGGGTGTACATTTATTTTACAATTGAGTACTTCACAATTGATTGGGGGTCCCAAAATCAATCAAACATCTCGTTTTCTCTTACTCGACTCTAATAGACTAGCTGCTCGGTTCACTAACCGCACTGCAAATATAATCTTAGCTCATTATCCGCTGGTAATGGAACTATATAAATTCGGTATATTTGAACGCCAATTTGTAGAAAGGGTTGTCTCGCCCTTTTAAATAAATCCTCAGCAATAAATCCCCTTCAATAATAAAATTCTTAAATGCAACAACGCGAAGCGCTTTAAAGAGAAAGTTATTACATGCGCATGCGCAGTGATGCGAACTTCCATCTGAGGTTAATCAGGCTTCGCTTGTTTGTTTGTTGTTGTCGTTTGTTTTCGCTTTACAGTAATCGGAAAATTATTATTAAAATAAGCGCGCACATCACGATTGGGTAAATAGGCATGCAAATAAATGAGTATGTGTTTTTCTTTCAAAACAAGCATTTTAGTTATGTACCAATTACCAAACCATGTACCAATGTAAAATTAAAGTTTAGCTATTGCAAACGACCTTCGTACAAAGACTTGTACAAAAGACAAACGAAGGAATGGAAATCTTAGGTTGTGTCTTTTTATTTAAAAAAAATTGAATAACGCAAAAGGTGCGCGTTCTCTTTTAGTTAACCAAATAATACATTGTAACCGCAACAAGACCAGGTTTATCAAATTTATTTTGCAACATGTGTAAAAGTGGCGACAGTTGGATGTTGTGTACAGAATTTTGTGTTCTCCAACATCATTTCAGATATGCTGATTAATTGTTAAGTGGAAGATCACGGCCACCACGTATCAACACATCCCCCCCCCCGGTTTTACGACGTTGTCAAAACGCGACGAATTTGGAATTCCTGGAGCGTTAACCACGTGATGCATGCGCAGATCCGCGATTTGTCAACTGGTTTGACCCTTTTTCATGCAACGATGGTCCACCAAACGAGTTATACGTTTCTCTCTCTGTCTCCTGTCAATATTATACAGAGTACCTGTAGCTAAACCATGAAGTATGGTAGAGCCACCAGCGTGTTTCAAAGAGCATCCATCATCAACGGTTGGACAAGAGAAACCGGAAAGAGAATAGGAAAAACATAAGGCCGAAACCAATTCGACATAAAATGATTGAATTTGATATACGGGTATTATTAGATTCCTTGGCTTCATTCAAAGAAAACAAATCATATCCCCACCCTAGAGGATTTCGCTTCGGATTTGGAAAATGTATGAAAAGAATACTATTCAATATTTAAAATCTTCAAGAAATGGATTTAAAATTCCTCGGACATGATATGTGTTCCAATATTTTTTTAAAAAATAACTAACGACACGCCTTAACGACACACATTTTAGAAATATCTCTACACATAATTGGGAGACTTTTGAAGTCAACCAATACAAATGTTTTTCATGTCAAGGAGCTCCTTGTGTTCAAGTATTTAACTCTTCGACAAAAAAAAGGGAAAGGGAAACGTGAGCCAAAATTATTACAAGCATACGCCTACTTTAGTCATTTATAGATAGTTTTAAAAAAAATCATGACTTCAGGTATAAAGGATTAAGGAAAATATCATGACTACAGGAGAACATGTGTATTAAGTAAGTTTGGTTTTTCAATAAAATTCAGTTGTTGAAAAAAAATGTAATTATAATAATTACACAGCATCGTAAAATTCGATCAGACTTTTAAATAAAAAAGCATATGTCGATGTGGTTGTTGCAAGACTTTAAGATTCTAATGGTGCAGTCGGTTTCAAAGAAATGAGTGCGTAGAATCGAGAGTACAATGAAGATGTTTATTTGTGTGTGTGTATGTTCTTTATGCATTATTAAACCATTCATCCGATCACTATGACATTTTGGGAATTTGTTCACTACATTCCCGAGATGGTTTATGCCAAATTTTTCTCTCCTACGATCATCAGATTGCTATCAGATCGCTATCGATCATCAGATCGCATCCACCACGATCCCAAACCTGAACTTCCCTGCAAGGCTTCTAGGTGTGCTCCCCCACTCACTCAGACAAACCTTCAACCTTCTTCTCTCTTTTGTACTCTTGCTGACGTCAGTTCAGAACCCCCCTCCCCTCAAAGTTTCCATTTAACGCCACCAGAGCACATTTGCGTGCGTCGCGGAAAAGCACGGGAAAGCGGCAAACACGGGACAGCGGCAAAGCACGGGACAGCGGCAAAGCACGGGACAGCGGCAAAGCACGGGACAGCGGGAAAGCAGGGGACAGCGGGAAAGCAGGAAAGCGGGCTAAAAAATTCCCGGGAAAAAGGGAAAATTGTGTGCACGAGGTAGTGTGACTGAGCCATTTAACCGGAAGCCACAGCAAGGCGTGGCCCGGGTCAGCTAGTCGGATATAAAAACGAGTCCTTTGATTTCGTTATTTTTTAAGGGGAAGAGAAAACCAGTGAGCTAGCGAAATTCCAACGGTTTATTACGCTTGAACTAATCTCATCATCAATAATAGGTCATTCTTTTGTCTGGGTGGAGCTTCGCGATTGCTAATTCGAGTTGATTGATAAGTCATTTGATTTATGAAATAGAAAAAGGGGGATCCGTGCTCTAACCGTACACCTCTCGTCGGTCGTCTTGCATTCTCATTATAATTACCGTGACTGGAAACATAGTTATTTTTTATGTACTGACGCGAACTGATTTTTTCTTGTGTTGGCGTGTGTGTGTGATGAGCTGAGTGGAAGAGACCGGAGGAAGCGAAAGAAGCGGTCAGCTGGGTCCGGCAGAAACGATAAAAAAGGAGGGGTGTGGAGGGGGGGGCTGGACTGATATTCTTCAATTACCGAATAAATTCTTTCCTTGTCTTCCGTTTCGTGAAATTCGGGCGTGGACGTGCACTGCCAGACGGGGGTCAACAGACTATTGCTTTCATAAACGTGCCGGGCGACTTATTATATTTTTTTATTTTGTTTCTACAAAGAAAATAAAAGGTATTCGTTAAATGGCGGTGTGGACGTATCCTCTCGAATCAACGACCAATATTGACTGCTCTCGAGAAAAGCGAGTCAAATCCAAATTGGCGAGATATAAGCTGTGTTGCGTCACTTTCATTCCAGTTTTTCAAAATGTGATAGCGATTTTGGCAGACCCATTGAAATATAATAAAAATATGTCGTGTATTTGATTCATGGTTGTAGACTTTCGATTGCCAATAAGATCTGCATTGAAATAAATCTATTGAGTGAACGTAAACTGTGAAAAGTGCGTGTTTTTGCCATGGGTGGCGTTGACGAATGGCGTTTCTTGAAGATATATTACAATTACAATTACAATATGTACCCACAAGCAGCCCCCAAGAGAGGGGCCTATGGTGGGGGTCGAACGACCAGTTGTAT
>JAQGBY010007058.1:0-12246 GCA_034698785.1 Mycogona germanica | reverse complement strand
ACAAGTAACTCAACAATAAACCGAAGATATATACTATAAAACTGTGTTTACTTATTGAGCCCGCATAGATTTCAACAAAATAACATTCGTTAAAGATTGTTTTTTTAGGAGCTGTTGAGTTATATTTAAGAAGATTTCCAAAGACATAAAATATCCGCGACCAGCATGAGATAAACACAGCAACTGATGGGTTATACTCATTAATTTAATTCGTAGTCACACATCAACTATTAATAAAATAACTGTTACACTTTCAGAGAGTCGGCCAAGCCATTCAAATTGTGGACCTGGTGGACGAAAAATACCGCCTGGACACGGAGGCTCTATCCCAAATATTGACTGAAAACAATCTTTTGGATCGACAAGTGTACATCATCTCGGTGAACGGTAACACCAGGACGGGAAAGTCATTCTTGCTAAACTTTTTTGTATGTCACTTCAATGAGAGAAGTGAAGGTAAAACTGTAGGGAAGGGATTCCACTGGGCAGGGGGCATTAGTCGTATCACGAGAGGCATGTGGATGTGGTCCGAACCTCTGCTGACCAAGGACAAAGATGGACAAGACATTGCCCTTCTGTTGATGGATGTTCAAGGCCTATTCGATGATAACACAACAAAGGCGGGGAACGAAGCCCTGTTTTGGCTAAGCTGCATGCTATCATCCACATTCATTTACAACATCAAAGGAAACCTGACTCAAGATATATTAGAGCATTTTGAGTTTTTTTCATTGTTGGCTAAAACGAAATTAGCGTTGGGTGACAACACTAACAATGAGCAAGGCGATCAGATTCCTTTTCCCAAGCTCGTATTCGTGCTCCGGGATTGGTCGTATTCTATGGATTTCCAATATGGTATCCACAGACAGATGACCAATGGCCAGAAGGTGGAGTATTCTCCTGAAGAGGGTAACTACCTAAAATCGCCCATTGACAATGAAGAAACCTTACAATCGAAAACCTTACGATCGATTAAGAAAGATTTCTCTGATATTGAGATTTGCTTGCTGCCTTTTCCTGGTAAGAGTATTGCATTCAACAGCACCGAATCAACAACATTTGACCAGGCTGAGGATGACTTTCTGACACATGTCAAGCAACTTGTTCAACATGAAATTCAATCTGGCTACCTCGTGCCAAAGATCGTGGAAGCCAGTGCAACGGGAAGGCAACTACTAAAGCTTGCTTCAGATTTGGGCGAAGCCCTGAGAACACAGGACGTGAATCCATTGAGCATGAAAGATTATCATGTGACGCGGCAGATGAATATACTGATGGAGGTCCATTCCAAAGAGTACGAAAACTCGATCAATCTTGACCATCTAAAGCAAATTGATGTCAACGTCTTGATAGAAACTCATTGCAACATGCTAAAGAACATGACAGAGAAGGTTGAAAAGGTCGTCAAAGACTGTAGCAGTGAGAAAGTCGGACGAAAACCACTGGTTGAAGCGATTCAGAGATTAAACACAAACTTCTTAAATCTCTATTTAAAGAGAAAATTAGACGAGCAAGTTAAATGGGCGATCAAGGAAAACACCCAACTGCCAAGAGCTAGTCACGCAATTCTGTCATCACGAACGGCAGCAACTGGTGACCAGGAGGATTTGCCGGAAGACAATGATGTAGTTGTAAACATCAGTAACTTATTAGTCACACAAGTCAGTGGCGTTGCTCCAAAGTATTTCTGGATACTATTGGAACTTCTGCAATCCTATGAGAAATACAATACGGAAGTAATCGAGCTGATCTTCAATCAAGATCTTGATATCAATATCTTGGTTAGCACCTACACTGGCCTGCAAGAACAGAGCATTCAATATTTTAAAAGCAGCACTAAGGTTGCAAGTGATCGAAAGGTTGTAGACAAGTATGTTAAGTTCCTGGCGAATTGTCTTAAAATCCAAGATGATTTCATAAGGAATTATTTCTTGAGCTTAGAAGATGCGAAGATTAAATACAACAAGTGTATGGAAAAGGCTCTTGACAGTGGATTCAACGGTGTCCTTGACAACTACCAACAATTGTGCGTATGCATTTTAAGGTCTTCTGTTACGTCATTGAAAATTAGATTTCTATGTACAATTGGTAGGCTCAAGGTGCAACACATTATAAACAATCTCTGTGATGACATTGTCCGCAATTGTGACAACGAGATGAGTCAGATAGATATTAACCGAGTCACGATGAACTGTGATGAATGCATTACCAATCTTGAATCAATAAAAGAAAAAGCTTCGGTTAAATTGATTGAGATAACAGAAACGATCAAAAATCAGAACAATGCCACAATGGAGAAGATTAACGAATCTTCGCGTAAACTCAACAATTTCTTCTATGATCACCAACAATTCCAAAAAAAGCTACTTGACGCATTGGACTACTTTTACCCAACATTGGAAAAGGCGCAATCTAAAGCCCTTTCGCAAAGTGCTCAAAATGTGAGCAGTTCAAGCGAAGAATTCAAACCTGCTCTTAAAAAAATATGTAAAACGTGTACGGATGATTTTAAAATCTCTGTCCAAGTGAAAGACAAACGATTGGTTGAACTTTATAATACAAAAATCACAAAACATTTAGAAGATGCTGAAAAAGAAGTCTGTGTTCTGTTCGAATTCGAAACGAACAAACTAAGAGAATACTCAAACTTCTTCCAAAATATCGATGGCAAAAGAATCGCTTCAGATAAATTCTTCACTGAACATGTTCAATTTTTAACCCTGATTAAAGATGAGTTCCACGGGAAGACGAATGCCCTGCAAGACAGAAGGCTGGTTGCGTCTCAAAACGAAATATTTATGGTTCAGCTCGAAGACTCGTTGAAACAAAAATGGGGAGTGCGACAACACTTTTTGGAACATCAATGGTTAATCACGAAGATAATTCGTTATTTGTTCATCGATAAAGAGTCGACAGGGGACGTAGCCGACAAAAAGTTTGCAGATTTGATGCGCAACTACATGAACAAATGGCTCCGGGCCAAAAAATTCATCCAAAATGCTTGTGCACTTTACGCAGGCCCTGGCCATTCTTGAACTCGTCCTTCAAACATAAAACGTGTAGACTGTGTTTTCGAAACGGCCGCAAGTTTTACGTGTCCTCCGAGATATTTGTTAAGGAGGTCCACCAGCATGTTAGCCCTAAACCCCCCCCCCCCCCAGAAGGCGATTTGGTAATTTTGCCTAGCCCAGGCTTAGTATAAGCAACCGAGGTAGGGATCTTTAACGTGTACTTGACATCGTACAGACACACGTTAAAGATCCCCAGTTGCAAGTCTACGATTTTTTAGATTTCTTGGTGGTTTTATGTGAATTTGTGCAATTTTTCGAATAATATAAAATTAATATATATATGTTTTATTCCCTATCAACTGTAGTCAACCGCAGTACAGGCGTTACGTCCCCCTCATGGTGCGTAGGCACTGTGCGAGGGGAAACGACCACTACCCCGGGATCCAAATTTTCGAGAGCCCGCGCCGGGAATCGAACCCGGGATTTCAATATGTAATGAAACGGAAAGGACGGCAGTATAACCGACGTTTGCCCGACATTTAAAATTATATCCATCGATTTCAAGAGTAAAATGTTGTTCATGTAAACTTAGTCGTGTTTCCTTACAGGTCCTATAACGACAATCTGTATAACTTTTGTAATGTCGATAGCAATAAAAATATGTAATGCAATTACCAAATCAATTACCGACAGTTTATTTTATCCAAGTAATACGTGTAATAACGAAAGTCTAATTTTGGTAAAGCATCAATTCCAAATCGTCAAAATGCAAACAGTGATGAAAGTCATCGTATAGATAACAACTGTGTCTGACATGCAACAGTTTCCTGAACATCCGGTTCACCAAGAACTTTCATATTCGACAATGTAAGAAGATTGAAAACTGAAGTCATAAAAAATTAATGGCGAGGTCGTAGAGGGCGTGGACTGGTGAACTTGGGAATTTTCAAAACAATGGATACCGTTACTTTACGCAATAGTGGTCTCGGTAAGTGAATATTTCAGACACCATCTTAAAAGAAATATTGTGACAGTCCAAATCATCTTCTTAGTTACTTTTCAACGGACCAACCCAATAGTTACTTTCAAATTCAAAATTCACGGGCAGCTGGCCCTAGGCCCTAGGCCTCGTGGTTTAACATATTCCCGGCAAATTATCTTTTAACCGGAAATGCAGGAGCGCGCGGTGCCACCGAAAGCGGAGCAGAAACGACTTCCGGTCAGGAGGAGCCCAACCCAAACGTTCCCGTGTTGGGCATCGAGAAGGAGGAGGACATTGCCGAACTACCAGTGTCAGAAATCAAACGAATACTGGACGAGAACAATGCCAATTGGAGGGGATGCTACGAGAAACCAGACCTGGTTGCTAAACTAACAGAATTGTGGAGAAATCTCAGTCAACGTAAGTGCACTAATAAGAAAGACGTCTTAATTTAAGATTCCATTTTGCATTCGAGTAAGGGGTGTCCTAAAATACGAGCACCGCAATTTTCTCGGTCGCGTAGATGAACTGAAGAGCGCATTGAGCAAGCTGATTAGCGACGGTCTTCAATTCGCCGACGACACCAACGACTTCCAGTGCTGCAACTGCTACCAAGTCCCAGTGTGGGTTCAAATCAGCTCTTGTAATCATATTTACTGTCAAGACTGCTATAAAGTAATTCACAAGCACAGGGGTTCGTGTAGGATATGTCCATCGAAAATAGTCCATCAGGTGAGAAACCCGTTTCTTTAAACAAAATCTTAATTACAAATGGATGTGTCAACGTTTCTCTGGAGTGGCGCATGTTCCAAAACTTGCAACGGAAATGCTCGCAGCGGAAATGCTCGCAGCGGAAGTGCAACACTAAATAGCGGCACTTAAAGCAACGCGTTTAAACTCTTGGAACTCACCAACCCAAAAGCAGCGAGTTTAAGAGATACAATACTTTTCGTGATAGAAACCCATAAATGGCCAACTTCCAAAAATCCATCGGTAACGCCATCTGCCGAGCAGTTGCTTAAACTCGTCGCAAATCGTCTAAAACATGCTGCCTAATTGTGAGCCGCGTCCAGGGTTCGATTCCTGACGAATGAATGTTCTCTCGTTTATTTTATTTTCTGGGTTCTGCTGAAAATGTGTCGTGATAAAATCAATAAGGTCTTTGAGACATTCTTTGATCGAATCCAATTCTAGGTATAAGAAAATTTGAGAAAATTAGAAAAAATGAGAAAAATTTAAAATGTAATATAATAAAATTTTAACATTTTAGATGACGCAAGACAATGAAAAATTGGAAAGGCAAATTTTTAACCTGGCCACAATTTGTCCTCACCAGGAGAGAGGCTGCAAAGAAAATGTCCCGCTGCGAATGTTGCCGGTAAGAACAACCACCATTTTGGATTTGTTTCTTTCACACCTGAGTCACACCTGAGACTCAAATCGTCAGATCATTTCTAATGTACGTCGCTTTCATGTATTTACAGAATCACCTTGATCGCTGTGAATATGCTGGAGAGGTTGGTTTATTTATAAAAATTGGAATATTTAAAAAACGTTGATAAGTTATTGCCCATTCTAAGATTTTTCTGTTGTCTTAAGTGTCTTAAGTTTTACGTTTTAAGACCTACAAGGGTCTCAAATAATTAATTAATGCACAATATTAAATTAAGACGTCTTGATTTGCAGTGCTCATAACGGCACTCGAACGAGCTTTCTTCGATTTTTTTAAAATTCAAAATCCTATTTTGATTTTGTCCTTCCAGATCTGTTCCGGAATCTATATTTAATCAGCTAACCATTTACAAAAAACACAAACATGTAATTTTGAATAATTTATTTCTATAATTAATATATCAATAAGTTTTTTTCGGATTCCTCAATTACAGGATGTCGTCACCACCCGACCTATTCAGATCGTCATGTGCAACGGCAAGAACTTCGAAATGAACATCGAGGCGCTGGAACAAATTCTGATCGATAACGATATCGTTGACCACCAAGTCTTCATCATTTCAGTCAATGGCAATACGCGATCCGGAAAATCATTCCTGCTCAACTTCTTCATCCGCCACACGCAGGACTCATACCGGAAGTGCACTGGCGGCTACTTGAATGGCTTCCACTGGCGCGGCGGTGTCAAACCGGTCACTTCCGGTATCTGGGTCTGGTCAAAACCGATAACCGTCAGGAGTAGAGACGGACGTGACATCGCCGTCCTCCTCATGGATGTCCAGGGTCTCTTTGACCAGCACACCGGGAAAAAAGGCAATGAAATCCTCTTCTGGCTGAGCTGCATGCTCTCATCAACCTTCGTCTATAACATCAAAGGTGACCTCACGCAGGACAAACTGGAACATCTGGAGTTCTTCTCCTCGTCGGTCAAAATGAATACATCGACCGAGGAGGACATGGAACGAAGCGATATTCCGTTTCCCAAATTAGTGTTCGTGATCCGCGATTGGCCCAACAGCGCGGAATTCCAGTACGGGATGCATTATAGGGTGCGAAGAGGTCACCAAGAAATACACGTCCCCTCTGAGGGAAACTATCTACAGTTTCTATCCCCCGATGAGTCGGATGAACAAAGCATTAACACCTTTCAATCAATTTGCAGAGATTTCACTCAGGTGGAATTCTGTCTGCTACCCTTTCCGGGAGAGTGTGTGGCCTGTCACAGCAAGAGGGTTCCTCTTGATAAGATGAAAGTCGAGTTCCTGGAGCATGTGGAGCAGTTTGTCGAGTACCAACTGCACCCAGACAGACTGGGGTCAAAGGTTATAGATGATTGCATTGCCAATGGAAAGGCCCTCCTGAAGCACGCCCACAACTTGGAGGAAGCCCTGAGTAGACAGAGGGATGGCCACTCGCTGTCCATGAAAGATTACCACTTCACCTGGGAACTGCATTCGGTCATCGACAAGAACCTCATTGTCTACAACAACACCATTAGTTCGGAGAGCGTGGAGACATTAGACATCGCCACTTTGGTCGAAAGGCACAATCATATGGTTATGAAGATAACCACAAACGTTCAGAACTTCAGCAGGAGTAACGGTAATGTTGACCTTGGCCATCAACTGTTGGAATCGACCATTGCTGATCTGGACGACAAATTCTCCGCCCTCTTACAGAAGAAACTGGATCTGATTCACGATCGTGTCATCACCACTTACAGGGAGGAATCCCTCAAAGTCGATTTGAATGATCTGACCACGGACATGTGTGAGGATCATCTCCGTCACACGATGGACAACGCCATGGAGGAGGTCAGATTACAGACTGATACCTATAAGGATAATGAAACCGTTCAACAATTTTGCGATAAAATCAAAGAGGAACTAAGTTGTCAACATAACCAGCACCGCGACTCCCAGCTTCAGCTATTGAATGTGATCGAGGTCTTCAAGGCCAACATAATTGAGCATGCACTCGAGGAACTCAAAGCCAAAGGTTCCTCCGACAGAAGCGACCAATCTTTCGCGTCTCTGTGCGCCCAAGGCTTCAACGAGAAGACAGGTGTCCTGGAAGACAGAGTATTGGTCGAACGATATTTGTTCTTGTTGGAGACATATCTGATACAACAAAATGACACCAATGGAGGAAATCTACGAAAGTTGAAAGAAATCAAATCGAAATTCGACAGCGATTCTCTGAAAGTGCATCCACTCGATTTCGTACATCTACATAAGGAATTCAGCAAATTGACATTGGAGGTTGTCCAGTTGATCGCGACTACGATGCGGATGAAGGACATGGATCAGTACAACGTCAGGTTGGCTGACATCGTGCGCATCACCGTCAAGGACAAGTTGCGCCAACTGCTAATCGATCAGAGCGAGAAGACTGTCAGTGATTGCGACCAGGACATGAGCCAGGTCGACCTCACCCAACTGGACGAAACAAATTATGAACGCAACCTGGAATGGTGTCGGGATAAATATTCGCAGCTGCTGGAAAAGTTGTACAGCATCGTCACCGATTACGACATCGACGTCAGAAAGTCCACGAATCTTGCCACCAGCAAACTAAACCAATGCACCAAGAACCATAAAGATCTGCACAAGTTACTGAAGAGGTCCCTGGACAATTTTTATATCAGCTTGCAGAGACAGCAAGTCAATGCTCTTAAGACCAACGAGAAGACTATCGCCTTTGACTCGACCTTACGGGTCATCTCGAACCGATGCAGCCATATCCTGCAGCAATCCTGCTCCAGAGAGTCTGACGACCGACTGGCCCAGGTCTATCAGAACAAGTTGGACGACTATCTGGCCGAGGCCAGACGTAGTCTCTGCAAATTTTTTGACTTCGAGAAGAGTAGCATCGAGGAGTACAACAAATTTTTCGTGCAGGCGAACGGCAAGAAAGCAAAATTCAAAAAGTTCTTCAAGGCCAACACGGAATTTCTGACACGAATGAAGGACAGCCTGACCTTAAAGACCGATCCGTTGCATGACAGAAGACTGGTGCAATCGCAGAAGGTCATATTTGCCACCGTTCTGGAAGCGACGCTGGAGCAGAGATGGATCGAGCGGAACTCGTATCTGGAGGACCAATGGGTGATCGCCAAGATGTTTCGATACCTGTTCGGGGAGCGCGAGCCACAGACCTTCCAGGACGCCAAATTTCATCAGCTTACTCGGGAATACATCGAGGGAAGATTCACATCTACCAAGCGTTATCTAAACGATGTTTATGCGTTGCATTCGAAATCTGTGCGTCCACCAGCTGCCATTAACCATTAGGTTTCAAAATTGCAATCTAGGAGAACCCCCACCCCAGACAACGGATCAATTGAAATTAATATTGAATTGTAATTGAAAGAAAATTACACCAGATAAATTGTTTTCAGAAGGTCAAAAAAATGATTGAACTCAAAGAAATGAAGCGATTACCCAAAAATTTATAACGTATAATGAATCGAATAAATCGAATAAACCTACGCTTAAATTTTTAGTCACCTCTTGAAATTTTATTGTATTTTTTGTAAAATTCTTTAAAGATTAAATAGACTACAGATCATTACGGAACAAACAAATAACAAATAAACACATTTCTTATACGATTATGACTTCGTGAGCTTATTAGCAAGTTTCCGAGCCCCTGCTGGGCCCCGGGATTTTGACTGTCTAGGAATGCACGGCGAATGCGAGATGAGCTACCAGAGCTAAATTGAAACCCGGTCATTGAACGGGCCGCTCTCTTATACTAGAATTAATATCTCGGAAGCGCGTCTTAGTCTTTTTTGTCTGAGACTTCGATTTTTCGTTACGAAAGTTTTATAGAAGTTCCTCATTATTATTGTAGGATATTTCTCGTTTTAACCTGTACATGTCCATATTATTTTGACAATAAAATTGATGACTTGCCAAATATGTTACTTTGAACCTATGTCTATCCCATTCTCTTCCAGACCTGACGCTTTTTGATTTATGATTTACAAGAATGTTACCCGGCTTTGCTTGTGTTTACAGTAACCACCAATGAAATAAAAAATTAATTGTTTAAATTTACCGGTTATTTTACGTTTACACGATGACACCCGATAAACACAAACGTTAATTGTGAAGTATTTAAAAATTTGTATTTTTAATCGTGTGTCATGTATTATATTAAATTGAAAAAGAATCATTTTTAAAATATCTATTTGATTATTTTATGTTTTCTAATATTGTTATTTTATTTTTTTGTTTTGAAAATATTATTCCGGTAATAGTATGTGGTATGGTGTGCTTGGTTGGATCTGTAATCTGGTGTGCTTGGTTGTCTCGTGAAATCGACGACGTCATGCTTTTGATGTGGAGACGCCATTTTTTAAGTTTGAAGCGAAAGGGAGATTATCCAGAATTTTGTAACTGTTGTTTTATTATGTTTTATTGAAAATCGAGATCTGAAATTCCGTCGCTAGCGAATTATGATGGTGTACTAACTGTATGTTAATTTTTATGCAATTACATTGAGCCGTTCGAGAGTTAGTCTCCGGACAGGAAAATCAGTTTCTTAGTTTTATAATATACAGAGTAGGATGTAGGTTTTGGCATCGAATATATTGAATATATTTTTTGTAAATGTGTTTCAGAAATTTGTTTGCAAAAATATGAAATGCAGGATTAAGTTATTTTTCTCCAATTTTATAAAATAAATTATCTTGACTGCATATCACTCAGCAGATAATAATTTGAATGTTTCTTAGAATTTCTGTAAATTTTGTTGAAACCGTTGCCTTACTAAACAGTTTTTATAACTTAAAACTAACTTCGCAATTCTTGACTCTCTACCGACAAATACAAGCCTTAATGCACAGTACAACATTAACATAAATTTTGTCACCACTATTTTAACGTTAATGAGTTTCCAAGACCAGCCGCTAGGAGTTGGGATGGCGCTGACGTCGATTCTCGCGTGTCATTTTCGGGAATTCGATTAATCGATACACCGAGAAATTACACGTTTAAAAAACAGTGACAATGTCGGCGAATTTTTCTTTTCTGTGCGCCTCGCTCAATATTCAAAACACCGAAAAACCAATAAAACACCAATAAACAAGTCACCCTAAAACCTTTGGAGAACTTTTCAAGCATTTTTTCACAGAACCAAAAAAATTACCAATAATCTGCTGTCAGTTGTTGTTTATTATTCGGCCTATCTGTTTCGTAGAGGTGACGCCCCCAAGGTGACACCTCCTTTCCCCCCTCCCCCGCTCACCCACCTGATTAGATAAAGCCAGCTTTGGACGAAACCGGACTACGTGTGTCGGCCGGTTTAACGATATTCAAAAAAAGGGACAGAATCGTAATCGTCACAATGATTGACACGTTGCCTCCTCTATTGACATTTGTCGTACGCAGATAATAAATAGTTTCGGTACTCGACGTTTGGTAACAACGAGTTAACTGAGTTAACCGAGTAAGAAATGAGGTCTGGTAACATTTTCCAAAACAGGTAGCTGTCACGCGCAGGAAAAGTCAATTCCAATAAACGTCAGTTATGGGAAATTCACCTTTGCCGAGATGCGGATTTACTCCCGGCTACAAATGCGCAATCAAACTTATTTACTTTATCTAACTTGCTTTGCCTAACCTAACTAACCTAGAACCGATGCCATGCACAGGAACAGTCAATTCCTATAAGCGTCAGATCTGAGAACGTCATCTTTTTCCACTTTTCCAAAATCTGACTCTTGACGAATGTGGCGCGTCACGTCATCTCCTGTAAAACGTCTTCCAAAAAAATGATAATCGTTATCTTATTCAATATATCATGATGAAAGAATTTAGCTTCCGGAAATGACATGTTTAACTTTTCTATGTAAAACGAAATGTCTCCCCCGGCCACCATCACCGAAAATGACTGGGTCAGTTCATCCCCTAAAACAGGGTCATTCGACCCGGAATAAGCTGGCCAGCTCTGCCGGATTAAGTGCTAGTCTAGACTCTACCATCATGCAAATGCTTTAGATCCGGTTGGACGGACATGGTACATGCTAATAATCGACGAAACATGGAACAACGACATGATTAGTGACCGTATGCACCGACAAATTTTAACTTTACCAGACTTGTAAATCGGCGATTTACGGAATGATCGTACAGTAAAGTAGCGCTACTGAACAGTTATTTGAGCGCACACAGTAAAAGTTAACAGCCCGATCTTGGGCTTGGTAAATCGTTACTGGGATGAAAATGCAGGGAAATCAAGATGGTGGTCAATATTGAAGCCATTATTTTGACTATGTATGCACGAACAGACACAATGTAGAGCATGACAGATCGTAGTCCATAGACATTGTTTTCTTCATTACCAGTTACTGTCACTGGATATTAAATAAATGTTTAATATTGAAATTAGCCAGGCTATTTTGGCATTGCTATGATTACTGTACATTAGGGAATGGTCAACAAAAGTAGTGGACGGGGATGTAAGCCTATCCAGACCTTATCAAGGATTAAAGTAAGCCATATGTAATCCCGAACATGAACTAACTTTCCAAACAAATTGTTCAACTTTTGTCACTCTGGGAAAACAAGAGTTTTTAAATACTGTACAGAGTACAGATATGTACAAATACACATGTAGATGTTCATGTAGATGCACATGTAGATGCACATGTAGATGCACATGTAGATGCACATGTAGATGCACATGTAGATGCACATGTAGATGTACATGTAGATGCACATGTAGATGTACATGTAGATGTACATGTAGATGTACATGTAGATGTACATGTAGATGTACATGTAGATGTACATG
>JAQGBY010007057.1:0-12247 GCA_034698785.1 Mycogona germanica | reverse complement strand
TCCGAAGGAAGGCGTGCGTAGGAATTTCTCTCGCCCGAAAAATTCCAGAGGTCTCGGTCGGGAATCGAACCCACGATTTCGGGAATAACAGCTCGACACGCTAACCATTACACCACCGAGACCCCATTTGAACCCGTGTTGAACAGGACCAGGGTGAGGGGTTTGGGAGGTAATGCTGGTGGACCTTCTTAACATACTTTCATATTCTCCTATTTTTTTTACTTATTGTGAATTTCATTTTGTGGTTTCGCCCGTCCTGGTGACGGGCTTACCCGCTTGTTATAAAAGAAAGGATGGATGTGAAAAAGGGGGGGTGATATTGGACGCAGAAAGAGAGGGGAGTTTTTCAGGTTCGAATGTCATTCAAATGTAGGCCGCAAAAGGGGAGAAGAGAAAAGAGAGGTTTATGGAAGGGAGTGGGACTGGAGATTGCTGGTTATAGAGAGATGAGGCTAAAGGAGAGAAACGGTGAATTAGGTGGTGGCCAGTGGACAGTATTTGATGGTACAAGGCCTTCCGAAATGCAGGTGGGAAAAATATTATAAAAGGAAGTGCGCCACTCGGTTCGTCTTTTCATTCTGTGCTGTCCCGAATCCACCATTTCTGATTATCACCCAGACGTCCTATAAATTTTTCTCATACTTGAAGCATGCTTAAAGTGTAAATGTTAAAATGTAATATTTGTAAGTGTGTCATCATTATATAAATTTCGATTATTATAATTACCTACATCCTTGTTGCCGAGTTATATAGATTGCGTTCTTCAATCTCATTTAAATAGTGTTACCACCAATGGCTCCTATTCTTTTTGTGTTCATTATTCATTATTAATTGTAGGAAAAACTTTTAAATTTGAATGGGGGAATTTTTTTATTCACTGAAGTGAAAAAGGTTGATTCATGGTTGTTGATCGATTTTGAGAAAGCTGTATAAAATTAACACGTGCTCGGATTGATTTGATTTTTTGCACATGACTAAACAGACACTTTAGGTTTTTGAATATTTTTTTCATCAACATTCAAAAACAAAATGGCGTTGAAAGTAGATCATTGGTTAGAGGGCTACATAAAAGCTCTTGAAAAAAAAGCATATGCTATTCCACGATAATTAGAAGGTGTAATAAAGAAAAAGGAACGACTGTTTACAAGCCAACGATTTATCGTTTTGTCAATGAAAAAGAAAAATCGTGAAGTTCTGATGTCAATGGGGTCAAATTCGAGTACCTGGTCTCCTGTGAGGATCCAGCAACGCAAACAACGAATGACAAATGTGTGGGAGTGTTGCCAGCAACAGTTAATCATATCATAGTATCGTATGTGTGGCTGTGGCTGTGGTATGTTGAGTGGCAGAGAGGTAGCGCATTCGCCTCTTAGCCTTAGTATCGAATACAAAAGAGGCTGCTATTGTATTGGATAGCAGCAGCTATCGATCCAGGGCTTACATCGCCACCTATTAATTGGGCGCCCCCTGTGGCTAATGGCCAAAGCCCAGGGCCAACAGGGGAGCTTCGATCGCCCAACCCAACGTCGGCGATTACGTGCTTGCGATCGGGGTCACTCCTGCCTCAGCTACCAGCGAGCAAGCAAGCTCTGGTCTACCCTGCAAAATAAATTCTTACCCAATGTAATAGCAAAAGTCATTCGCCGTTGGGCGCATCAGTTTTCTCGGCAATGTTTACGCGTTTTCACGCAGTGACCGTGTCTGGTCTCTCTGGAATTGCCGACGCCACTACAGTAATGTGGAAAGTTACTTCACCAACCCAGCAGAGAAGTGGAGGTTTGCCCTGGTCTGTATGATGGATCGCAATTACAATGATGACCGAAAAGTGAGATACACCGTACGCATGGACCAGTAGTCCCCCAGACGTTTGGGCCGGAATCTATCGATGCACCTGCTTTTGATTGGGATTGAGCTCCGCCGTGTGCACCGCATCAGTGTGAATGTCCAGGAAAGAAAACTCGATGAACGATAAGTAAAACCAAGACAACAAATTCTAACTTTAAATTGGGGGAAAGATTGTGTGATCTATTTACTGTTTAGTATTGTTAAGAAACAATAATCTGTTATTCACATCAGATTAGTAAAAAGTCAGGTTCTAATTTATTTGTGAATGTGTTTCTTATTGATTGATTGGTCCAATGTGGTGCTGAATGAAGGAGATGATTCAAAATGTGAAATGTAAACAAATAAGTTATAAGTAGAATTCAGTCATGCTTATTAGGTACACATTAAAGATCCCTACCTAGGTAGCTTATACTATGCCTGGGCTAGGCAAAATTACCAGGTCGCCTCCTAGGGGGTTCTAGTTCTAGTTCTGGACCTCCTTAACAATAGCTCAGATACAACTGGTCATTCGACCCCCGCCATAGGCCCCTCTTTTGGGGGCTGCTTGTGGGTACATATTGTAATTGTAATAGCTAAAGATTTAAATCTTGAAAAGAGACACAAGGCCCGTGTTCATAAGCTCATGCCACGCCACATTGCTGAAAAATGGCCAACTGCCAGAAGCTGCATGAGAACTACCTGGCTGGTGACCGGTGGAAGTATGTTACTCTGGATGAGGCGTGGGTCTACTTAAATGATTGCAACAAAATTGGGGCAATCTACTATTGTCCACATGGTGACAAGACATTTTACAGATGGGTTCGAGAAACCAAAGAAAGTTTCTCATAAGGATTCATGTTGGTGGCCGGTTTCTCATACAACGAAAAGATGACGTTGAGACGGATTGGCTCCAAGGTGAAAATTAGCTCGGCCTACTATCAGGAAAACGTCCTGGAACATTTATACCGACATGAAATTCCAACTATGTAAGGCAACGAAACGAGGCCAGCAATGTGTTCATCCATCAGGACAAGGCATCCAGCCATACCTCATGTTCCACAGTTGAATACATGTTGAATTTGGAACAAGAAACAAAAATTCGTTCAATTCCCTTCAGCTGCATCCCAGTCAAGTCACCAGATGTTGCACTTGTCCATGGACTTCTGCTGTTTTGGACTGTTAAAATGGGCACTCGGACACAGCCGACCTACTACTTTGGAAAGTGTGCCATGAGGAGTGGGCCAACATTGTCCATCATGCGCTTCAACGTGCACTTCTACAGTGGAAACTTCGCTGCAGGGTGATTGTCAGGAAACGTGGCCAACACATTAAGCACAACAGGTGGTGGAGAAATGGAATTTTATAGGCTTTACAGCTTTTTCAAAATCGATCAACAACCATGAATCAACCCTCTGTATATCACAACAGGATTTTCTGTACCCCTTTAAGTGCTTAGGCACTATGTGAGGGGCACATTTTTGACAGTATTCCGGGATTGAATAATTGAGAGCCCACACCGGGAATTGAACTGCTGGGGACTGCTAAACCAACTGCTAGTCCATCGCTAAACCAACTGTGCTATGACAAGTCATACTGTGTACTGACTCGTAATATGTTACTGTTTAAATATTAACAGAAGACAAATTCTTTCTGATGCGTGTCATTAATTTTTCGAAACCCACACCCCAACGTATAATAGTTTTCGATTTATTATGATTTTTTTTTAAATTGATAACTTGCGAACCAGAAGTCACACTTGACAGTTGGTAATTTGGAATGGTGACAAATAAGGTTCTAAATTTGAACCAGGTGGGATCGTTGAATTTAAATTCTGGCAGCACAGCTCCAGCATCAATCCGACAGTGCATGATGGGCACAGAAATTGTGACTCCAGCATGAGGTGCTGGAAAGGGGGATGGAGACCCCCTTCTTTTTTTTTTTTTTTAGTTTTTATCAACTGTAGTCAACCGCACTACAGGCCTTACGTCCCCCTCATAGTGCTTAGGCACTGTGCGAGGGGGAACGACCAGTACCCCGGGATCGAAACTTTCGAGAGCCCGCGCCAGGAATCGAACCTGGGACCGCCGAGCCACAGCCAGTAGCAATACCGACTGGGCTACGACGAGTCGTACTGGAGTCGTACAGCATGCTGGAGTCATGGCTCAGGCACCCATCCAGCAATGTCGGATTGGGCCTTTGACTGTGACCAGCTTTGGTTGAAGCCTACCTGCTTTCCGGTTCATTTCCAATGCACTGCTTTCACACTCAAACAATTTCACAATATCCATTGGTCTGGCCCAGCTCTGTAATTATCCATGGTGCTGGTGCTGGGCCACAGAACCCCTGGAGGCAAAAATTTGGCCATGCTGGATGGTCAAGAGGTGAATTTTGCAATAATAGCACGACTGGGCGCCAACACGCAAAAATGTGATTTCCCGCATTTGTTTCTGGCAGCTGCAGCTAGAGGGTGCTACCAGTACTATAAATGCGCACAGCTATCCATATCTACGGGCTCTGATTTATGAAATCATGTGCTTTACATTTCTCTGTGATTGGTAGATTTTTGCCACAAATTTTTTGAAAAGTGAAAATGCATTAATGCGGCTTTGCCAGTGGTATGTGGAACCGCTTGAACATGTTAATGCGGCTTTGCCGGTTATATGGTTACTGTATGTGTAATATTTTAAAGGTTCTAAAACCATAATTTATAATTATCCTCAGTGCTAGGCAATTCTAAGTTATCAACTACAATTCAGTCTGTTGGAGGTTACACCTCAGTTGGCGTGCACGACCGCAGGTTGACTCAAGATTGAGAGTCAACCGGTGGTAACTGCTGCTGAGCCGGCAACCCTGGGGCGACCCTTGGGTCGCTGGCTGATTCCTGAGCGTGCGCATACACACACATGCATGAACGCGTGTGTGTATGCAACCTTTAGACGTTCTGGAATGATCTAGAATGATTGAAGGTCGTGTCACTGCATATAAATACTGGTGCCAACCAGTGTATTGTCACTTCGTGTTTTGCCGTGTAGCGGTTCTTATCTTCATCAACATTTGTAACCGAGCTACAGGTAAATAAAAAGCCGCAGTTTTAATTATTTGTTATCGTCATTGTTTTTGCTAATTACCTATTCGTTTAGCTCTACTTTCGCGAGTAGGCAATTAGTTTTTTGGGCACTCTGCCATTTTGGTTTTTTCCTCCCTGGAGGGAAGTTTTCTTTGCTGCACCCTGTGAACGCTGCCCAGGGTTTTTCAACACAGTCCTTATTTCCCATTGTCTGATATATGTTTTAAGTACAACTCACTGCATCTCAATTGGTTTAGAGAACAATGCTCTACAAGTGCATAGTAGGAGCACAAACGCTCCTAATTTCACTACATAGTGTCACCTTGCCCTTGTGTCTCATACTTTTGTGTTTCTTGGGGAGTAGGCACACTGGAGAACTTGGAGTCATTGTACATCAACGATAACACAAACCTGCACAACCTTCCCTTCGAGTTGGCTCTCTGCTCCAACTTGCAGATTATGAGCATCGAGAACTGTCCTCTCACGCAGATTCCAGCAGAGATAGTCGCCGGAGGGCCCTCACTTGTTATCCAGGTGAGCAGCAACCATACCCGTCTAATCGAGATGCTGTGCCGAATTTTTACTCACTTTGCCACTGTGGCATCTTATTATCGATTCATTCAGCTTGCTAAATTTTAAATAGAATGGTGCCGAAGCACGCAGAGTCAGATATTGGTTAATTATGGAGAAGCTAGTCTTCTTGCTAGGATAGAACCAGCACATAATCCGACAGGTACAGAAATGGTGGATATTTGAAAATACTGTATTTGCTAAATTTTGTTTTAAATTTCACTCATTTGTTCTTTTCCCAGTATCTGAAGATGCAGGGTCCCTACCGCTCCATGTGAGCCAGTGGCCCGTCAACCGTCGCTCCTTAACACATCAAGCAGCCGCTCAGAAGGAGCTCTGTTATTTGATTTTGTGGAGAGTGGTGGATCCTGGTGGATTCTCATGGTGGATTTTAGGGCAGCAGTCTCATCCTCTTGACCTGCATCACACCAGGTCACAGTGGACTCTCGTGGACTACCAATTTAGAAAGTCATCCCAGGACGACCCCACTGAACATCGAGCGTGGGGCTAAAAAATATATTCGCCGAGTGACTGCGAGATGGTGTGCAACCATAACTCGTATCTATCAACCAATCGAAATGTTCCATAACGCGTCACCAAATTTGGATCGCCTCTCCCTTCACGTTTTCCGTTCGTAAACAATCAATCGTGTGTTTCCACGACCCTTTCGTTTGTGCTCGTTTGTCGCCCGTGGACAGGTGATCCGGACCAGGATGATAGGTGAACCCCTCCATTTATGTTTGGGCGTTGTCGAGACTGATGTTTACAACCATTGACATTTAATGAGTAATGCTAGATGCGGCACGGTGGGCAGTCCCCATGGAGAATCCTCTCTTCATAGCTAATGACCTATCTCTTTCTTTCTTGGCCGATTCGAGTAGTATTAGGGATGGAATATGTTTTTAAGATTTTGCCGTGGCTTGTGGATGCCGGCCTTGAGTGCGGAGGCAGGTATTCCGTGAGTCGTTCACTACGAAAATATTTATTTTATTCAATCGCATGCAGGAATTGGTTACTGTCGTGGCAGAGCATTTTAATTTATATCTATTACAATATTTTAAGGGTCCGCGAAAAATCAAAACAAACGGGGCATATACATTTTTAACTTTTTATTTTACAAATGTTAAAATATATATTGCAGTATTTTCCTTCGATTTCTAATTATTCTAGTACCAAAGTCGCCGTCCAGATTCTTGATCGATTCGGCAACTACTCTCGCCCAGAAACTGTTTCTCAAAGCTACCTCAGTTGTTGAAGTTGGAAGAGTGGTTCATTGTTTTGTTCCGGTAGGGGAACGCTCTCCTGTTACAAACTGATGTTTGCACAGATCGCTTGTTGTGTAAAATGAGAAAGAAATTATGTCAGGAATTGGTTCTTCTATGTCATCGGTTGCGATGAAGCATGAACCTCTCCTCTCCACCCCAAGGTCATGGTTTCACATATCTATTGTTACAGTTCAAGTTTACCGTATCCAATATAATCGACCAGTAGACCGTTCGATATGTGACTTCACATGTTCTGTGGTCGTTTTGAAACACAAGTCGGCGGCACTTCATTTAAAAGTGCCTCTTTGTTATGTTCGTGTTTAGTGGCAGGGTAGCACTCTGCCCAGCTGGATGACCAAAATCCCCACCACCACCACCCCAGTCACACAAATACTTTTTCAATCGCGTCAAAAAATAATAAATGGATAATCGTGTGCTATGTGTGTAAGTGGAGCATTGTATCTCGAGACTTTTTAGCGGATCAAGGGCTTATCCGGATAGACCTTATGAACTTCACGCTCTGCCAAGGGTATTTTCGGTCTATAACAAATTTGACTAAGTGCGCTTTCAAGTATGGAGCGTGCTTTATTGATGTCATGTTTGCATTTTCATATGCTAGAGTCTTCGTCTAATATATGTCTTGAATGGTGGAACTTGCGGTTGAACCGAAGATCTGGCGCATGAGCGTTGTTGGATAAGCTCAAATAATTCTAAATTTACCAAATTCATTATAAGAAGAAAATTGCACTATACTTTCCAATAATCAGAAAAATAGTCAAAAATGTCCGATAGTGAGACACAGTTATTCCGTTAGTTACAGAGCATAAAAAATACACGAGCTTTCGACCGTCAGGTCATTAACTTTACCGTTAGGTCAATTACTTAGTCACTTGATCACCTGACGGTCATTACCTGATATTACTTAGTCACCTGACGGTCGAAAGCTCGTGTATTTTTTATTCTCTGTAACTGACTGAATAAATGCGTCTCACTATCGGACATTTTTGACTATTTTTCTGATTATTGGAAAGTATAGTGCAATTTTCTTCTTAAAATATTATCCGTCTCGGCGTGTTCCCGAACACTTTCTATTCAAATTCATTATGTTGTTCATGTGACCATTTCACACCAATCGGTGAACTGTTATTTTTGATGGAATGCCTTGTTCCAGAACTTTGCTGTACTGAACAGTGAGTGACCCTTTTAAAAATTAGAAAATTGGAAATGATAATTGGTTAAAATGTGATCGACCGCGATTTCACAACATATTTTTCAAATAAAAATCTCAAAATAGTTATTTAAAAAAAGAAACTAAGCAACGTCAAACCTATACAATACTGGAGAGATTGAAGGACTGCAATCAGGATAACGGCGACAAGATTCGCGGAAACCGTAGTTTATTATCCGTTAGTGAACCCGTAGCTACCACCACCAAGAAAATCCAGAAATACCGACGAGGAAGGCACTTCGCCGTGATCAGCCCTATAGGATGAATACATATTCGAAAGCCCAGCTCGGCCATGATTGTATAAATACGTTCACGTACTCACGGCGTAGTCACTATATCTGTAACTTGTGTTCCTACATCTCCATGTTGTAATATAACTCTTGTGATTATTATTTTATCGTCTCAACGTGCAAGTAATAATTGTTATCAAGTTAGTTTCACGGATAATAAACTACGTTTTCCGCGAATCTTGTCGCCGTTATCCTGATTGCAGTCCTTCAATCTCCAGTATTGTATTTACTACCGTCGGCATCTACATCATCTCCTTGAAAGTCAAACCTGTTTGCAACAATATCGCATCGCATTCGTTTTATGTCTGGGCAGGAGTTGCAGTGTGATTCCAAATAAGCCCCATTTGCAACATTGAACTTTTTACGTTTTGTTTCATCTTGTAGTATTCTTTAATCGAAGACACAAAGCTAGACCTAACCTGACAACGCTACACTCCGTCATAATCACCGAAAAAACAACCATCGTGGTTCTTACAAAAAAAAAAATTTAATTTTTTATTTCAGTGGCACCAAGTCATAATAATACAATTAATTCAATCACGAAAAGTTATATCGGTGACACAAAGATTTTGGGCCCTTGCATTGCGTAAGCAATTTGTGAGGGTTCAACTTATGGTAAATTACAAAAATAAAGTTTGATCTCAAGTGTCTAAACATGATTAATTTTCGAAATGCTGTACAATAACAAATATAAATAATTTCCACAACGTGAAAATGCACAAAAAGCAAAAAAGAAAAGGCACTGCTCGAAAAGTCAATATAGCCGTAATAATAATTCTAATATTTCCAGTAATTCTAATAATCCCCAAGAACTTAAAAATAATAGTAATAATAAGGTCATTTCATCATACAGTAGAGGTAAGGGCAGTGCTAATATCAAGTCAGTGTGTAAGTCAAAGACCCCAAGCGAACTAATTTCTTCCTTGAATTTGGAAGGATATACCAGATTTGTTCTATAATTGTGCAATGGCACATGATACCTCTCTACCTGTATTTCGAAGACGAAAGTCTGGGACTGTATAACGCAGGTTTTTTATCTGTCTCTGTAGTTGCTGAGAGGTGGAAAGGTTTAAGACACCAACAGTGCGACGGGAGAATTCGACTAGACGCTGCAGGTCCCTGATCATAAATTCATTAAGTACTTTATATAAAAGTTCAGAGCCAATCGTGATGTGCCTGTCCTTTGGAAGAAAATAGACAGCACGAATAATAACATTTTGGTTTCTTTGGGTGTTTCTGTTGATGTCACAACCCCAAAATATTATAAATGAATTTATAAAACCGAGAAAAAATGAATGATAAAGTTGTCTGCGAAATTCAATACAAAGTAATCCGCGCACTCTGTACATCAAAGAAATTGCAGAACATAACCTCATCTTTAGTATCCCGTAGTAGTCTTCCCATAGTAAGTCTGAAGGAATTTGAAGACCTAAATATTGAATAGAGGTAACCGAGGCAACATCGGTCCCATCAAGGTGAATCAATTTCATTTTACATTTAATTCGTAGTAACACATCAACTATTATTACATATAATCCGATACGTTGTATACAGTTGTCCACTGTGTTAAAAAAATATTTTAAATTAATGTGGACAGTCGACTGCGCCGTAGTAAAGTTGCAATTCAAGAGTTCCGAGCCGGCTTTCGTTGAAACAACATCATCGGGGAAGATTGCTACGGCGCATTGCTTGTCCCCTCTTCCGCTCTCTTATTTATACCTCTGTTCACATCAAGATCGACTCGTCGTAGTCCAGTTGGTTTAGCGACTGACTGGTGTTTCAGCGGTCCCGGGTTCGATTCCTGGCGCGGGCTCTCGAAAATTTCGATCCCAGGGTACTGGTCGTTCCCCTCGCAAAGTGCCTAAGCACCATGAGGGGGACGTAAAGCCTGTAGTGCGGTTGACTACAGTTGATAGGAAGCAAAAAAAAGATAAGGTAACGCACACATGTTTGAAAGGCGATCATTCATTGACTCATTTTTCTCGTGAATAAAATAGGATTCAGCCATGACCCTGTCATAGAAATTTTTGCACTTCTAAATCAATTTCACCCCAGCAATATCAGGGACGTGGCCATACTCTCTACAATGTTTGACTAAACCAGATTTAGTAGACTGCCGATTTTCAATGTCTAATCTGTGTTCATTAGCTCGCAAAACTGCCGATCTATTTGTCTCACCGACATATAACTTGGGGCATGCTCCACATTTTATTATGTACACTCCAGGATTGTATTCAACCGTTGGCTTGTACGATTTTTGAACATAGAGGCAATTTTCGTGTTGCAATTGAAAGTCAGTTTAATGTTGAAAGGTTTAAGCACTGCGCCGTAGCAATCTTTCCTGATCATGTTGTTTCAACGAGACAGCTCGGAACTCTTCAATTGAAACTTTACTACGGTGTAGTCGACTGTGCACATTAATTTAAAATAGTTTATTAAACACCGTGGACAACTGTATACAGTGTATCGGATTATATGTGCAATATTTCGCGATTACATGTAATAATAGTTGATGTGTGACTACGAATTAAATTAATGAGTTCAATCAATCAGTTGCTGTGTTTATCTCGTGTTGGTCGCGGATATTTTATTTAGTGTGGAAATCTTCTTTTCTAAAACTTTTGTCATGACCCAAGAAATTAGAATAAATAAAATAATTTTCCGGCTTGCCGCTCTTTCGGGAGCCGCCAAGCTCCCTCGTCAGTTGCGTTTGAAATGCGCAATTCGCACCTTCAGAAAATTCAATCTAATTTAAGAAAATTTAAGGGCTGGAAAGGGGGAAGAAGGCGATATTAAACTCTAAAACTTGGTAACAACATTATTTTATTAATTTTAATTTCTTGGGTAGTGGTTTTAGCGTGGTGTAGGCGTTTTAGGTGCGTTCATACGTTTGTTCGTGTTTCGCAAATTTGCAAATGAACGTGGTTTATTGACGATCTTGTTGCCAATTCTCGATTGCAGTCCATCAATCTTTTTATTCTTTTGGTATCAGAACTACGCTCACTCCCCCGATTGTGTCTGTTATGACCCCCAAGTATAATCGTCTCCTCCCTACACCTTCCCTTTCCGCTTGCTGCTAGCAGCTGTTCGTTTCCTTGTGAATAAGCCACGGATGGTAACCTAAATTCGGCTATCTGTTGTGCATCTAATTTGTCGTAACTGAATCGCCCTTCAGCCCAGAATATCAGATGTCGGATCTGGGTGGAAATGCCATGAATCAAAATAACTGTGCGGTTGATGTGTGATGTTTGAAGTTTCACCCTGCGGCTGATCAGGCGAAAGTACTTCAATCCGCCATGTTTATAAATGGCGGCAAGTGGTCTAGGGTCGTATTGAGACCAGACTAACTGGTTGGATGTACGACTCGTCGTAGCCCAGTCGGTATTGCGACTGACTGTGGCTCGGCGGTCCCGGGTTCGATTCCCGGCGCGGGCTCTCGAAAATTTCGATCCTGGGGTACTGGACGTGCCCCTCGCATAGTGCCTAAGCACCAAGGGGGATACAGAACGCCTGTTGTGTGGACTACAGTTGGAACAAAAAAAACTCGAAATTTTGTTACGGACCAACTGTTTTGTCACGGATGGCTCGCGTCTATTTTTAATTTGTCATGTTGGTTGTTAATATTTTTCATTTTTTGGTAACGTGATTTGGTTGGATGGCATGAATGTGCTTCTGTCTCACTGTTTCAAAAAATTAAATTTGTCTCGTTAAAAGAAAACGTCTGGGCTCTTTCTGTTTCCGTGTCTTACTTGTGACACGAAACCCGATTTATTTCGTCGCCGAAAGTGGCGAAATCGGCGGGTTTCGTCCTTAAAACTGGCCCTAGAAGGGCCTTACGCAGCCTAAAAGCTGCATGCTCGCGTACGCATGGCGGCGCTGGCCGGCGCCGAAAACGCGAAACTTTCTTGAACAGGCGCAGTTTTTAAGGGTCGCTGTCACGCATGAGAAATGTCACCAACGAGAAACGTCACGGATGAAAGACGTCAACTAATAAAACGTCAAA
>JAQGBY010007056.1:0-12247 GCA_034698785.1 Mycogona germanica | reverse complement strand
ATTTTACGCTAAATGAGGATACCTAATTTGAATAAAATTGTTAATGAGTAGAAACTGCTGCTGACTCTGTTTTGAATACTTGCGTATGCGCTATATTCCATATATTGCAAGTTCAAATAAATATTCTGAGATTAAAACATTCTTTATTTTTTATAAAGTGCAATTTATTCATATGAATAACAAACATCATGTGAGCAATTCTGTTCCAATATGAATTGAAGTTGATGCATCTACTTTTTTTTATAAAACGACACCACTCGTCAACTCTGCATATTTCTTTAAAATTAAATAAACATCTACTTTAAAATTTAAAATATGAAACTGCTCCACACAATTCAATTCACAACGCAATCAATTCGCTTCCATACAAGCCTGATAGGCACAGACAGTCATATATATGCATCTCTTGTGATTGCCCAAAGTCCTGCAGCTGCGACGCCAGCTTAGTTTTTTAAAATTCGCGCCCCTGGCCTTATTTTCCAGTCGGTGGCGTCCCTGGTGACGATTTGTGACACTAGGTCGTGCATTCCATTGTAAGAATCGATGCAGCTAATCATTATTTTGCAGCTTAATCTAGTGCACGTTTAGTAATATATTTTTATAAATTACCAAATAATACATTATTATAAATATATTAATTTATCTTGCTTTTAATTGATTTTGATATAATTAAAATATATATAATTAAAATAATCTCATTTAATCTATAGTTTTAATTTTTTAATATTTATAGGGAAACCGGTTCTTTCTTAGAAGGGCATCATGGCAACAAAAGCTATAGCCGCAGACATCTTGTTTTTAGGGTGGTTTGGTTTCGCGAGAATGCGTGAGGAAACGCAATGAATAACAACTAGTTTTAGTTATTGTTTGCATTATTGTATCTTGAGAATCGTGCTCTAGTGCTTCGAGTTGCGGACAACCAAACTGAGGTACGAAAATTGAAACTATATTGTAAATATAAAGAGATATGTGTAAGCCTATCCATGCCACGCTTTGTGTGGCCATTGCTTTGCGTTCACACAGATTTTGAATATCCGAATTGGAGAGGTTTGCGTTTAATGTGTTGCAGCTTTAACTGTCAATTCAAGTGCTTTCAACTAAAATATATTTTGACATTTTAGACCATTTTTATTGAATACGGATTAGCCTTTTCTGTGTGAACCTCAATCCTATATTCCATTGGAGATTTTCGCCGGTTTTTCTTTTAGTGTGTTTTTGAGGGACACAGACAGACAATTTTCAAATCATTCAAGCAAAATTGAGTGTACACTTGTGTTAATTTGGGTGGACATGACATGTAAGACACAGGCTATATTGACCACAGATAGACATTTGCCTCAATGTTCTGCAATTAGTGTGGCGTTTGATTTGTTGTAAATAAGCCTAACTAAAATGTCGACTAAACGCAATATCGTGAATTGTCCTTTGTTCGTGTGCTGAAACCTAGGATACCTGGGAATTGGGATCCTAAGCCAAGGGAGCGATCAGTCATATATTCACGTTAACTATTTACATAACCTAGACGTCAGGCTAGATTAAAAATATGGGAGGGCTTTTTGTTTCAGGGTCTCATACCTAGGTAATAGTAGCTTACATCTAGCCTTCGACCTGACCCCCGACGTGACTACAGCCAAGACACATGTGCCACTAAGGCAGTCACTACCCTTCGACCTGACGCTGATTTGTTGTAAACCGCTGATCTGTCGACAAAACGGAATCTCGTGAATTGTCCTTTGTTAGTGTGCTGAAACCTAGGATACCTGGGAATTGGGATCTTAAGATTAGGGAGCGATGCCTTTTATATCTAGGTCTATCTGTTGAAGTAATGCTTATGGCCTTTCCCTTGTCTTTTAACCCTTAGTTCTTTGTGCACCTCATGAAGTTGACTTTGTAGGTTGTAATTATTATTCATTTAAACCATGTGACTTGTTTAAGGTTGTTGCTAGTCCCTGCAACATTTCGAGAAAATGACTGTCAAATACAGACCGAGATGCTTTTTCGATGTGGAGATTGATGGACAGCCAGGTGAGTTTTTCGTAATTCAGAACATAACAGAAATAGAGGGGAAATAAATGGTTGAAATGTCTAATTGATTGTTTACAATTTTAGCTGGCCGAATTACGCTAGAGATCTTTTCGGACCTATGCCCAATCACCTGCGAAAATTTTCGCGCACTCTGCACAGGTAAACATTAATTCTTCTTTGCATTTTGTTGTGAGACAACGTGAGGCCACCTCAACGCGGGATTGTCAGCGCAGAAGCGTCTTACCTCCCTAGAAGGGTTTCTTGTTAACATGGCTTTTCGATATTCCTTCTATCGAACTGAAGAGACTTTTATAAAGACAAGCAAATGTTTTTCGTTTTTTTTTTCTACTTTAATTTTTAATCTGTTTTAATTCCGTTAATTAATATGGAATATGATTTTACGTATCACACAAGATATCTTACATTTTTGATTTTTTTAAGGCTCCCAACTAATTAGGATCGTTTGATCGGTATCATAAGCACTTAATCCAAATCCTAACACACCTCGATCCCTATTTTAGGTGCATTAGTTTGACCTATAGCTGACGCATTTGTGAATCATGTGTAATTCTTCTCTTCATCTAGGTGAAAAAGGTTTGGGCAAGACCACCGGCAAACCACTCCACTACAAAGGTGTCGCCTTTCACCGAGTCGTTAAAGACTTCATGGTTCAGTGCGGCGATTTTAGTGCCGGTAAGAATAATAGCTTCTCAAAATTTATTGTGGGTGTTCAGTTTTGTCATTTAGAAATCCATCTTATGTACAATGTCAATGTACTCATGGATTTGTTCATCTTTCGTAATTTGCAGGCAATGGAACCGGTGGCGAATCTATATACGGTGGGACGTTCAAAGGTAGAAATCTTGTCAGATTCGCAAACCCTAATTACTCATTTTATCCATTTGACATGCTGGTCGGACTGAGAAATATGAATTTTTTCAGTAGTATATGTTAAACATTTAGGATCTAATGTGTTATTTCTACTACTCGCTGTGCTAAACAACTGTTAAATTTTAACCAAATTTAAATGATTCAGAATGTTAGCCTACCGACTCGTATGCGAAATACAGACAGGATTGTCTTTTTTATCTTCGGTGTTTATGTAGACAATTTTTTTATTAGCCCATCACTGTAGTCTTTGCACTACAGGCGTTTCTGTACACCTCTTGGTACTTAGGCACTATACGAGGGGCACATTTTCACCAGTATCTCAGGGTCGAAATGATCGAGAGCCCGCGCCGGGAATCGAACCCGGGATCGCCGAGCCAGTCAGTCGCAATTCCGACTGGGCTACGAGTCGTACTTTTGGTTTTTTTTTTTTTTTTCAATTTGATTGATGTTAATAGGTGAAGTGGGTTTCAAATTTCTAATGTTATCGTCTAAAATTTATTGCAAATTATCCAAAGAAATAAATTGTGTTGCATCAAAACATGAGGTTAAACGTGGTGAATGTCTCTTTAGATGAAGCCTTCGACATGAAGCACGAGCGCCCCTTCCTGTTGTCCATGGCCAACCGAGGGAAGGACACCAACGGATCCCAGTTTTTCATGTAAGTTCCACAGTTCGGCGCGTTCGCTTCACTCTTGCTATTTTTCCTAATGACCATTGTTCAGGCTTGACAAAACCCGCACACACGCTAAACAAAAATCGAGTTCGGCTCTCGGGTGACGCAACCACTTTCACTCTCGACAAGGGTTGAGCAAATTCTCCGAATAAAAAGCGGCGGTCCCCCATTGGTGGATATGGCCGAGCCGCCACTATTTCTCAGGTTTGGAAAAAAAATACTTCCAACAGCGTTGCTATTGTTTACACCAGAGACATTTAGTTTCACAAGCTGTGTCTCCTTGTACTCCCTCCGTCAATCCAGCCTCTGCGTTAGGCCTGCATCAGGACTTGAGGGGTTTTAGTAAGTTGACAGAATGGTATCTAGGTTTTATTTTTTGTAAAATATTGGTGGAGTGTCTTTTTCTCTTTTACTCCATAAAGGGTGCAGAGGTCTTTAATTTGCGTTTTCCGTGTATCCCCTATTTTAGAACCACCAAACCTGCCCCACATTTAGATGGGTAAGTCAGAAGTTTTTTCTCAGTTTTGTTTGTTATTGCTTTGCTGGTTTTTTCTGTATCTTGAAAGGATTCTACGGAAACTTTTAAATACCATGTTTTGCAGGATTTTTTGTATGTCATCAATTGTTTTGTGAGTGGTCATCATAATTCGAAAGTTTTCTCTGCTAATTGACAAATTGTTTGCTCTTCTCAATTAGTGTCCATGTTGTTTTTGGCCAAGTTATATCTGGCCAAGACATTGTAACATCAATCGAGAATTTGAAGACCGATGCAAGCAGTAGGCCCACTGCTGATGTGAGAGTCGCCAACTGTGGCGAACTGGTTCTAAAAATAAAACCTAAGGGTAAGCCACTTATATATTCCTATTGTTCACCCGATTAATCATAATTTCGATATATCATTATTTCACTGTTCAGCTATATATTCTGTCAATGTAACCCAACAAATAATTGCTTCTATATGTCCTCGTCCTGTATTTTCAGAGAAAAAGCGGAAACGAAAGCAGTCAGAGTCGACTGAAGAAGGTGAAAGTAAGTCAGATTCCGCTTCGTCGGTTGATGTGGGCGCCAAGAAGAAGAAAAAGAAGCGGAAGAAGAAGAGCAAGAAGCACAAGAAGGATAAGAAAAAGGACGAAAGGTACGCACTCGCGAAGTCCTACTTTATTTATTCAAAACACTCGCCAGAATGATGGGATTTACCATTGATCAATCTAAATTATTCTTAATTAGAGCAAAGGTTGCAAGTAGACATAACATTTATTATTTAAATGTAATTTTTTAACTGAAGTGTCAACCTAATAAAAAAAGAAAAAATAGATAAAATAAATTTGGTAAATCTGATTCTTTTGTGGTAGTGGTAGATCTGATTTGGTTGAATTGTTTAAAAGCGATTGGCGCGTTCGGAAGTTATGGAAAATGGAATAAAATTACTGTTTTGTGGCTGCTGACATAACCACCATTTTCCGTTTCAGTGACAAGCAGAAAGAGGAAGGCGAGATTGTCGGCGACGAGCCTGTGTGCAGCATCAAGCCTGAAGATATTCCCGATATTCCAGCTAGCAACTATCTGATGAGGAGAACTTCGCCGAAAGAACAAGAAAAATCGGTCGAAAGGTAAACGTGTGTGCATGGCACGTTAGCGCGTCCCTTGTAATTTAATCTTATTTTGCCACTTAAAAACTCAATTCCGATACTAACAAGAAATTGAATAACCATTTCAGTGTAAATTCTAAAAAGGCTGAGGAAGAAAAGAAGCGCAAGAGCAGTTATCATCGACGCCAGCAAGTGTCGCGCTCTGGTCGTAAGATAAAAGGAAGAGGATTTATGGTTTGTTTTATTAAATTTTTATTTTGTATTGTCGTTTGTTGTCTTATTAACTGGTAAGCAGGTTAATTTTAGTTAAAAAATAAATTCTTAATTGTTTTTTTCTATGTTTTCAGCGTTATCGCACTCCATCGAGGTCACGCAGTCGTTCGCGCAGCTACACCCCGCCCCACTGGCGACAGGCTCAGGCGCGCCTGGTGCCCCTGTCCGAGTATGAGAAGCGCCAGCTCGAGAAGCAGAAGGAAGATCAGAGCAAAGCGGCGACTAGGAAGTCAAGGTATCGATTTATAAAGATCTGTTATTTTTGCCAAGAAAATTCTCCGCATTTGAGAATTCTTTTCAATTTTCGTTAGTTGGTCGAGATTAGCTATTCGAAACGTTCGCACTCGCACAAAAATGTAACTTGTCTCGTTCACATTGTATTTGACATTTTCTTTTAGTGAGCGGGAGCTGTTTCACAAGGATGAGGAGATAAATAAAAACGATGATCAGAAAGAGGACAGCGATACCGGCATGGGCGAGCACAATGGAGAGCGTCTCTCCAGGAAAGAGGACTTTGATCGAGAGGCCGCTGCAAGGGAGATAGTTTCCTATCCCATTAAATATTCGCAGCAGCAATCATATGAGCCGGGAAACCGACGGTAAATAATTTACTAACCACATTTTGCTAAGCATCATTAGATTTTTTTCCCCAGTAATTTAGATTGTAAAAGCAGTTTCTAGATGGCAGTGATTTGGGCATCATAAATTTCAAGCTAATTGAATTTTTAGACGACATAATAAACGCTCGATTCATAATACACTGATAATAGTTTTAAAGTGACTTATTCAAGAAAGAAATACTTTATCGATCTTCAACTTTGCATGTTTACAAAATATAAAAATATTATTTGGTCCCATATTAACGTTTTCTAAGAGCGACTCAAATTTGAAATTGCTTATAAATGATCGCTCCATATTTTAAATTTCCAGCGTATCTGAAGACAAGCAGGAGGCTGGTAGCCGCATCCTTACGAAATCTTTAAATGACAACCACAAGAAAGGTGCGACACCTGGTGGGGCCGATGCCAACAATGATGATGCAGATGACCGGAACAAACTCCGCCATGCTGAGGCCAAGGATTCGAAGAGCCGATCCAATTCAGACACTCGCATTGAGTTGTCAAAGGGTAGCCCCGGCCGCCGTACCACCAGTCCTTCGCCTAAGCGGATCACCAACCTCACTAGTTCTGGCTACAAAAACGGCAAGGAGAATATGGCCTCCTCGGACGACGTTTCTGGCGAGCGGAAGAACCGCAAAAAGGAAGGTGGCGGTCGACGCAGACGTTCAGACTCGTCCACCTCCACCTCGTCCAGCAGCGACCGTTCAGATATACTGAAGTCACGAAAGGCTATGCCAGCAACCAAATCTCCTTCGCCAAAACCAAAAATTGTGTCTGCCAAGGAGTCTACCACTAAGTCTGGTGACACGGGAGATGCCAAAGACAAGAGAGCACGTCGATCGTCAAAAAGCGTGTCTCCCCTGCCCGTCGCTGCCACCATGTCACCCAGTCGGGATTTGTCCAAGCTATCTTCTAAGTCACCTCAGCCAGTGATCACCAAACGCGCCGAAGACACGACTGACGATGACAAGGTGTCCAAGAAGGACTCTACTGAAAAGGAATCGACGGTAGGTCTGCCGAAGGTGTCTCCAAAACGCCACAAGAAGAAGAAATCACGCAGTCGGTCGCCGCGCCGCAGCAGCTCGTCGCGCAAGAAGCACCACCGCTCCAGTCGCTCGTCGCCCCACTCCAAACGTGACAAGTCGTCGAGCGCTTCTCCCAAGCGAGGTGACAAGTTTGTAGCCAAGAAGCCTGCCGCCGAAACCAAATCTTCGCCAGTACGCAAAGGAAAATCGACCAGCCAGTCGCCCACTCCCACACAGAAGACGCCAACGTCAGCTTCACGGAAGTCCTCATCGGCCACCCGCAAGTCGTCTCCGCCACGCAGACGGGGAGGACGTGGCGACAGTCCTTCCCGGGACGGCGGCGGATCCCGCGTGCGTCGGGGTCGCTCTCGCAGCCGCTCCTCTTCGCGATCCGACGATGGCGGCAGACGTCAACGGCGGCTGGGAAGCGGTGGCGATCGCAGAGGCGGATACTCTTCGCCTCGCGGCCGTCGCTCTACTACTTACAGCCGACGAGGTCGCCGCAGCTCCTCTTCCACCTCGTCCTCTCGGAGCCGCACACCCGCACGGAACAAGTTCGGCTCACGGTCTTCCCCCGCTAGGCGGCGCCACGATTCTACGGCCAAGACAAAGTCCAAGTCGAGGGAGAGAACCAAATCCCCGGTGACCACCAAGTCGCCTTCTGCCTCCACCGCTACGCTCGTCCCGGCTTCCACCACTACTGGAGCTGTGTTGCCACCGCGCAACCTGGCGCTGGTGCAGGACTATGGTTCGCCCGCTAGGCGCAGTGACCAAACGTCCAGCTCGCGTTCGCGTAGCCCACCCGATCCAGCCGCCGCCCGAAGGCAGGCCCAGATTGTAGCCCACTACGAAGAGGAGGAGGACGAAGTGGCTGACGTGGGATCACGTCGAAGTGCCCTGGAGTCGGCGTTGCCGCCTCTGCCTGTGGCAGCGCCACCCATCGCCAAGGTGGCCTCGCCAGAGTCAACTGCAAGTTCCCTCCCCCTCTTCGGACTGCGGAGCGGGGAGACGAGCCGTTCAGTTGCCCCAAGCGTGAGTCCGGTTGTCACAGAGATCCTCCACGTGGCCAGTCGACCGCTGCCAACCGTATCTGCTGTATCGGTCCCGGGCCCCACCACCATCACCCAGGTGGAGGACATGGAGATCGACGACGAAGATGATGACGGACCGCCGTCAATCTCCGCGGCCCCTCCCCTGCCCAGGGAGGCATCGCCACCACCCCTTCCCACTTCGGCACCATCTTTCTCAGTGGTTCCACCGCCTTTGCCCATCTTTCTGGAGGACATCCTTTTGCCGGGCGAGTCGAGAGGTACCCTTCCCGAGGTTAAAGACGCAATCGACGTCGCTGTCCCCGGCATGGTACCGCCGTTACCGGAAGTGCCGCTGGAAGTGGTAGCTACATCGCTGCCGCCACTGCCGACGGGTTCGCCGGCACTGGGAACTACTGCTGCCGTAGTGGTGTCTGCTGAAGTGGTATCAGAGTCTGGTGGTAACAGGTGGAAAGCAATCCCGGAGGCCACCCAGCCCACCGTGGAGATGAGCACGCTGGAGCTGTTGCAAAAGCAGCAGGCGGAAGAGGCTGATGAAGCTAAAGCAGAAGAGGAAGCAAGGCTGAGTTACGAACAACGGAAGGAGGTTAGTGGGGTCTACTCTATTGATCCTTTAATTTTAGGAATGGTTTAAGATTAAAGTAATTTACCAAGTCAGTTTCTTTTTGAAAAGTTTTTGTAGTGTCAAAATATTTTTTCAAATGTGACAATTATTATCATACAGGACGAATAATTTTAATACTGTTTCTGTCTTATGAACAAGGCATTCTTTAATAACCAGTCATCTTTTATTTAGGAGAAGCGTTTGGAAAATGCTGCTAAGCGTTTGGACAGCTCGAAAAGGCAATCTGATGATGTTGATAAGGATTCCGAAGGTTTGGACACGCGGTCCGCGTTGGCTGGAAAGAAGTCACTAAGTCCAAAGTACGAAGAGTTTCTTTGTTCTTTAATTATTAGTTTGTACAAAAACATATTTAGTGCGTTGTCGATGGCTTAAAATGCACACATTTGATAACACTTTTTCTTTAAATCGACCCTTAAAGGACGTATTACAAGTTCGATTCATTAGCAGAGAAAAGATGAAGGCGTTGCTAATATGAGTGTTTCTTTCAATTGTAGGGCCCGCACATCGGTCTCTCGGAGCAAGAGCCGCGAGAAGGACACTAAGCGGCGGTCACGTCGCACCAGCAGTAGCGTCGAACGACACAGCAGTAGTCGTTCGGGGAGTCGCTCGCGAACCGCCACCCGCAAGCGCAGTCCAGTGGTCCGCAGCCGCGTCAGTCGGAGCCGCAGCCGCCAGCGCACACGCGACAGTCGTCGACATCGCAGTCCCAGCCGCAGCCGCAGTAGGAGCCGGGGCCGGTACGCCAGGCGGAGGCGCAGTCGCAGTGACAGCCGCGGGCGAAGCCGTCGCAGTCCGGTCCGAAGCCGGCGTCCTGTGGGTCGCTACATTCCCAGACGGCGCAGTTCGTCACCCGGGCGACGCCGACGTGGCCGTCGTGGAGGGTCGCACTCTCGGAGTCGTTCCAGGTCGCGATCGTCCTCGCGGAGCTCCTAAGCGGCGTCTACACGATGGAACACGTTGCACGAGTTGTACTTGATGGCCTTTACCATAAATTGTAGACACTGTTGATCCCACCAGCTCAGTTCCTCGCCACGTTAGACCAATCTGAAAAATAATGTGTCGAACGTGTCGCAGTTTCACCTGACGTTGTTTCATCATGTAAACGCCTCGCTCACGGAAGCTGGTTACTCTTTTAATTAAACCTAGCATGAACGAGAATGGCTCAGAATCGCTTTATGGGTTACATGGAATTTTGTGTTCCTGATTGCAGTAGTTTAATGGCGTCCATCTAGCTCTTAACTAAATCGCATGACGTTTATGGAGGGAGTTTCTATGGAACTGGAGAACCTTTCAAGAGTTTTAAGTCTGACTGGAGAGTGACTCTGGGGAAATGAAAATTTCATTAATGACTCCCATTTCTATTTTTTTTTCCACAGTTGCGGAAGCTTTTAAATTTGCTGCTACAATTCTTAACATTGTTGCATAACTGCCATTCTCGAATAAAATATATAAATTGCTAAGTTGAAACAAAAGGGTACCGACAAACAATTTGCGGTTGGTACGCAGGGCTTGACCTTGCGTTGTGATGCCATGTTCGCGTGTAGTGCCACTAATTACCACTATTACTTGCATGGCGCTACAGAATTTAAATCGAAAAAAGTCTTCTGAACCTGTCTAGTTATAAAACCTTTTAACCTTTCTTTTTTTGTAGGTAGAATGTGATTTATCGGTTGCAGAATCTTACCATGTTTTTCCACGGAGATTGTTTTGTTACATGTTCTGTTTCTGGTACTACGATTATCAATTTAATGAAAACTACGGTGTTGTCGCCAAATAACTACAAATCTGATCGATTTATCTTGTTTTTGTCAAAAATATTTGTTTCACGCTCAAATTTGCGGCTCGTCGTAGCCCAGCTGATACCGGGTTCGATTTCCGGCGCGGGCTCTCGATAATTTCGATCCCGGGGGTACTGGTGAAAATGTCCCCTTCGTATAGGGCATCGGTACCAAGAGGCGTACAGAAACGCCTGTAGTGCAGCGACTATAGTGATGGGGAAATAAATAAAAAGAAAATGTGGTAAATCAACTTGAAAGTATCCTGCTGCCTAATGTTAGTGTATTGTTTGGTTCATAACTGCTCCAACCATTTGTTATGACACTAGTGGTTTTTTTTTCGTGGTTTAATTCTGCAATCGTCTATTCGTTTCCCTCAAAAGTTCCTTTGATTTAATGTTCAAGATTTGTGAACCAAATGTCTGGCTGATTGATTCCAGGTTTGATTCATGAACCATGAAATATTTTCCATGAAGTGTCATTGTTGTAGCACGGTAACGTATAGCAGCTCATGTCGCTTTAAGTTTGCCGCAAATTATTGTTCTGTTGGGTACAGTTTGTTTGCATGAAAGTTATGCAGTTTTCGAGAGTAATGTTTCGCCCATGATGGTTCTTGCGTTTAATCCCCTTACATCCATGTCGGACTTCTTTTATTTTTCATGCCACCCAAATGCCTGATTGACAGTTTAGATTTCAATCTTGAATTGAAGTTTAGCAGCATTATTTTTTTTTTATTCTCATTTTCTTGGATTGACAGGTGTATGCATTTTCCATCAATGTAGACGTTTGATAAGTTTTTTTTAGCAATCTAGAAGTTTCAATTCGTGGTTTCTTTTAAATGTAATCTGTCACCGCGCGTGGTGTGTAGCCACTAGTGGTCATGCTTTATTACAACCAACTGCTGCAATAGAACATGTTGACTGTTTTCATGTGATCCTGGCTGCTGGGTTAACATAGACCCAGTGGTAACGCTTTTTTTGATTTTTAATGTAGTGTTTCTTAGTTATTTTGCATTACGAAATAAAGATAAATTGCTGTCTGTATCACAAACCATTTGGCCGGTATTTACTTCAGCAAAAAATTTGCCATGCCTGAATACAAAATTATTTATTCCATCTGCTCGTCAACTTCCTAGATTGGCTTAAACTGTGAAAACTAAAACGCTGGGGAATTGCAAGACTATAATTAGAAACTCGGCAACGAAGATAGCTTAAACGTAACATCAGTAAAACATCTTGAAGATAAATTAAGAAAATCGACAAATAAAGCTTTTGTAACGTGTGTTTATTAACCAATAATGTTGGTAAATTTATTTGAATATTTACAATGGACTTGGCATCACCAAGTGTTTCTGAAAATATTTGTTAGTTTGTCATCTAGTTGGCTTGAATTGTGAAACTTGTTTGGAGAACGTTACTTCCAACAGAAACGGCTTGGTTTGGTTGCTGTCCACCCAGATACACATTAATGTCACCTGGGAATAGGCATTACGAAATGTCTTATTTCATTTTTAAACTTTTGTGACTGCTCCGTCTAAGAAACAAAACATTATATTTTATCATTAAACTAAAAGAGCGTTTTCATTGAATCTGCGATTATACCTGGTTGGACGACAAAGCCGGTGTCGTCTACATAAACGGCCATCTGATCCGGAAGAAGCTGGTATTGGAAGACGTAAGTGCTTCCGGCTGGGATGAGAACA